>CM034154.1:510743103-511043103 GCA_019776745.2 Taxus chinensis
CTTCACATTCTCTCGTCAGGATCACACTTTTCCCTCTCACACTCTAGTTTCAAAATAACAAATACATGCACTTTATATACAAGACGCCACTCCTAACATACCTAGTTCAGCCATGACCATTAAAGTCAGTCAGACCAACTCAACAAAAAAGTTCAACATCTATAAATCACCATGAAACACCCTATGTGTCAGCAATGCACCCAGACAACCCACTGCACAACTAGTCTAAAGGCTAGTGTTCCTCCTCACCCAGAACTCTCCATGACCTCCATGGGCTTAATAAACACGTTTTCATGACTTTAAATTATCCATACATGTCTAAAAATTTCCTCATAATAACATCCATTCACAAGCTCAGGAAATTATACACCTTTAAATTTCTTCATCATTCCATCACAATAGGATGTTTCCTACTCAGCCAAAATAGGAACCTCAAGGAACCATCCTACAACAATGACGAACAAATCCACATAAAAAATAAACTAATGGCATGTTAACCATTATTGAAATAAATGACTGAAAACTCATTACCGAGCATGTTATACCTACTGATACTCTCATACCAATAAATAAACTTTTTCTGTCAAACAAAAAAACTATCCCGAAACTAGGTTTTGTAAAATTTTCCTTCTTTCAAAAAAAGCGCGTGTTGACACTTTCAAGGCTTATAAAGTCATTAAATGATAAATTTTCATCTATATCCCTCTCCAGTGGATTAGGAATCATAACCAATCAAACTATTGGTCTTCTAGACCAATCTTCAGACCAAAATCCCATTGTCCTGAACCGTCACACTAGATCAACTTGTGACCTTCGTCATATGCCACCTCATCTCACTTATAGAGCTCACAAATATTAGTCAATGATCATATGGTATGTGTACAACACTTCCAAGGTCATAAACCATCCATCATGAAGTCCATAAGTGCTCAGGAAATTTTCATTCTTCCTTGACCTGATAAAACGTGCCTTCAAGTCCTCAAAACTAGTCTTCATGTTTTTACAATGTGCAATACCATAAATCACTTCAAAAAATTTGAAACACTCCCAAACAATCTATAATTTCCTCCCCAACACTACATAATAATACAATTATGAGAGAAAATGACTTTCCTAGAAAACTATCATATTTGGATGGGCTCTCACCTCCATAGTCATGACTTCAAACCACCACCATCTGAAATATGGAGAGTCCTCTCCATCCTACAATCATTACATTTTATGATTCAATCCATTTTGAGCTCAAAACAAGAGTATTTCCTCCATCACTCAAGAACTAGGGTTTTTAAAACTCATTAAAAACAACTTACATTCTTAGCAATCATTCATAAATGTTAGGACCCTCATTTTTTCAAATTCCAACTCTGAGATCTTCTTAACTCCATGCCTCAACTTCCCTAGTCCCATGTAAACCTAACAAATGCTAACGAAGAATATTTCTCTCTCACTTCGAGATGGAAAATTAACTCTCTTGATATTGATATGACCAAAACCCCCATATCTTGCAAAATATTATTCATATAATCCTATGCCCATAGCACCAGCACAACCTCTAAAAAATTCTCCAATTCTCACCTTCTCATAAATAGGTCTGCATCTTCTCAACCACCATGACATACATAGCTGGGTCCTAGCAAATAAGAATGTTTGAACCAAAATAGACTAGGATAACCTCATACCTCAACATCAAACATCTTAAAAAGGCCTTGAAAACATTGAGGCATCATGTCTCACTCATTTGTATTCCTCGTGGGTTTACATAGCTTTGCAAATTATGATCATGCCTCATTATGTTTCCAAGCATATAGAATAGGTTTAGATGAGCACCTATAAACCTAGTTCTCACCTTACAACCAACCTATGAACCTGAAATGAGTGTCTCAAAACACTCCAATCATTCTCTCCATGCATCTACCATGCTCTTCAAGTCATCATGCGTCTCTATCAATCATCCTCTACCACCCATGCAAACTAGGCCTCATAATTAGTCCATATAGACCAAGTAACTTGCATTTTTTCCAGTCATGCACACTTATGCACACCATACTGATTGCACCACCTCATCAAATACATGATAAATCATCTAGAACATCATCATGACACCCTATCATATATCCATCATGATTTTTCAAGTCACTAGCTACTCAAGAAACCATGCCTTACCAGATGATGTCAATCATGACATCATAAACTCATGCAAAAACTTGTATTGCCATGTAATCATCATTACACACTCCCTCTAACACTCCTATACCTCATACAAATTTTTCATTAATGTGCATTCACCTTTTACAAAATTAAAACATTAACTCACTCATGCCAACACACACTTGAAAATCACATTAGAACATTCCTCATGGTCACTATGAGGGTAACACCGTACCTGAGTTAGCCAGAGGATGGGTTTACATTGACCGAGAGATGGATTTTTGAATGTGGGATAAGTTTTCATAACCAAAATTTTAAATTTTTCATGCTAAACATTTTTCATGACAACACCTTTATAACATCCATTTGTTCTAGCACAAGTTTGATAAATTACATGGGATATACCTTTCATTATACTGCACAACACCTTATATATATTTCTCATGGATATGTTAACAAAATAATGAAAATTGACATTGTAGAATCATTAACATTGAATTTTATCTTGAACTCTATGATTTATTCATTGATGGTTCACTTACACCTTACAAACTTGATCCAACTATACATAGAGATACATGTGCTCCATATAATCATCCACTTGACTATATCTTCTTTTAGTAGGTTTGACATGGATTATATTATACATTGAACATTACATGCATGCACACACATATGTGTGCATGCGCATGTTCACACACATATGTGTGCATGCGCATGTTCACACACACACTATTAACATGATTATTTATTGTTTAGTACTTTCCTTCCTAGTTATAAACTAGTTATTTACTTGATAATGGTACACATTTCATAGGTATGATGTGATTGTTGAGAGAATAATACTTACCCAAGACCCCAATTTTTAATTTTTCTTCATTTATTTCCTATAGCCTAGATCCATTAGTATCTCTTCTACCTAGGAATTTAAATTTGAAATCTTATATTCTAAAAATAACAAATTTAATTTAAGATTATAAAAACACAAAATTAAGACCTATTGTGACACATTCAGTCATTGTATATATTTGATCCTTATGATCATTCAGATTTATCACTCTATATCATCTTAGAAATTATATTTCATATAACACATTACGAGATTAACATCCATAGACATCAAACACTTTGTATCTTAAGTAACTTAGAACCCTAGGGGCTAATCTATGTTGGGGAAATTTTACATACTATTCCTACTAAGATCACATATTTAGCACATCATGGGTTGTTACAACTTTATATCTCGATGGATGCTTAACATATTTTTGGCATACCTACACAAAGACATCTACACATATGAGTTTCTCATGATCACTTTGTACACTAGTCCATTGTGAGAACTAAAATTCTTTAATACTTATGACATATGTTATATCACGTTTTATTTAATGATCACATTTCTTACTTATAAACACGAACTTGATTATGACACATTATTATTTCAATTTATCATTTAATATTCATATTAGGTCACTCCTGTTGGATTTAGGATTTTTTTGGATACCCTATAATGTTTCTTAAACCATTAATTTCTTAGTGGAATTGCAACATTTGACTAATCCATGCACTTGTGTGATAAAATTCATTGATTTCTATATGACATTGATTGATTTCATTTATTCCTTCATAAAATTGATTTGATTTGAGTTCTCTATACACTTGGGTGTGTTGGTTCCTGATTTGGTCCTATCCAAAATCATGGCACATTTTGTATGTTTCCATGATAAAATGATATACATTGGTCATATTGCTCATCTGAATAGTTTCTCAAAGTCATTTTATGCCCTCCCGAGCTCCAAGTATTGAAATTATGTCACGTTCCTACCAGAACATATGTTTTTTACTAACGCATTAATGTTTCCTCTATTTCTTGTCATTTTAATGATTTTCAAGTTTAATGGCATAAAAGACATTATTGTAAATTTATTTGAGTATTCTATCCTTTGAAGATAGGGGCCTTTGCCTTTAGAACTTTATATTTTGTAGCTTTATGAGTTGGCATTTCTACCACCGTGACCCATAAAATGAATATTTTGCAAACTGCAATTCTACCACTATGACCCAAAAAATGAATATTCGAAGCATATAGGGGGTATGTGGGTCTTTGGAAAAATTTGGCACCTTTCACAAAAAACTACAAGTTAAAAATTCAAGTGAGAACTCAAATAATGAATATTCGAGGAATATTCCCTCACCTAACACTTATATTGAAAAGAAAAAATTGTTACAAAATTACATGCTGCATTTCACTCTTTGAGGCTCGAAAAAGAATAGTCTTGGAATCTTAAAATCATAGAGAAAGCATGCAGCCTCCCAACATTGCAGCTAGTGGTTTAGAAATTACCATGTTTTTCTTGCAGAAGTGGAAAGATAAGCAAATAAAAAAACAAACCTCTCCTCTAAGTTTCTCTTGTAAACCTCAGATAAGATTATGGAAGTATTTAAACTTTTATAATATTTTGAAAATTTGGAATGTTGATGCTCTTCAATTGATATCCAAAAGGAGAATGACAATGCTATGAGCACAATTTTAGATACATAAAGCTTGCAATTTGTAGATATCATATTGCAAATTGGTAGAGTTTTGTTGCACAACTTCGTGGATATCAAGACATTATTACAAAGGATATGGAATGTTTTTATAACTAAGGGAGAGGCCTTAAAAATGGATCAAAGTTTGAATGATTTCCATGATCATGAATAAATTTCTTGAAATAAAAAGTGAATTTGGTCTAATAAGTTGCACATTTGAATGGGAAATGATTATTTGGTTGGTAGTAAGATTTTATCTGAGAAAGTGGTTGTACATGTAATTTTATTTCCCCCACCTTTGTAGGATTCTAGAATTGGAGTGGAGTGAAGTGCTCTAGGATAGTGAAGTGGAGTCTAGGTGGATGATGAATATGAAAATAGATTTATTTTCCAATTTTAATAACTAATTTAATTAGTTATGAGGTGTGAGAAGATAAATTAACCATTTAATTAAATAAATGTTTAATTAAGTTAACTAGAAGGTATATCAATTAATTTAATTAATTCCTAAGGGTAGTCTATTAATAAAATTAATTTAATTAATTATAAATGGAACATAATTAACTAAGTTAACTCTGAAGGGATGTAAATAGGATACATACAAGTAAGGATAGGCTAGAAATATGTATGTATTTTTGGGGTGTCTACATTTCCCCCTCTTTAAAGTGTTACTACGAAGTAATATTATTTTAAAGATATTATACGTATGGATATTAGTGAGTGGAAGACATGCAATCTAGTGAATCATTTAGATGCCCCAACGAGTATGGATGTGATGGAACATTGAGATGCCCAATGGGTGTAGATGCTAAGGGAAAGCCCCCTCAAGTGGATGGGTGATGCAACAAAGTGGTGGACAACCACTTGATAGGAAGAAAGTAAGGAATTTAAAGGAGGATGGGAGGGATTGTGCTCATAGCAGGAGATTCCATTTAGAGAGGGAAAGTTAGAGAAACCTTATTTTGTTGTTGCACAATAGATTTATCACTGTGATTGTAAAATAATCGTGACATTTAATCCATTATGTGTGTAAAACAAACACACACAAAATAAACAAAAGTGAAAAAGGAAAAAAACCTAATATACACAGTGGGTATAGGCACCATGGTTATAAATGAACCAAGATGTTAACATACTACTTTTAATTGGTCCAAAGAAAAAAAAAAGAGAGAAAACCCAATATATATCATAAAAATATGCATCGTGGTGATAAATAATCCAAGACGATAATGAAATACGTGTAATTGGTCCAAAAATAATAAAAATAATGCAACACTTTTGAAATAAAGACAATTAAATTTTCCCCTAATGCGTTCCAAAGTGATAAGTAAACAGACGTGAATGCACCTATGAAACAATATATGTAGAGGGATTCGATTGGAAGAAAGAGTAGAGTGATCTTAGATACTCCAAATACACTCTTGTTGAATCCCATTCAAGTGTAATATGAGATTGAAAAGGGTCATTGCTTCCAAGCACAAAAATTGAAAATGCATTGGAGAGAATGAGATTTGAAACTACCCCAAGCGAGGATACACACAAGGGAAATAATCAATTTGACTTTCCCCAAGCTATGATTTTGACATGTAAGGGAAAAAATTTATTTTGATAGTCGTAAGATGATTGCAATGATCACAAAGGTAGGAGTTAATTTTTTGATTTCAGTAATTGTGTTTTTTTGTTGGATTTTTTTTTTAAAATTGTGTAATTTTTTATATTTTTTGTGTTGAATATTTGAATTTTATGTGATTTTGTAAGTTGTGAGCTTCACATGTTTGTGGTTGAAATTTTGATATTGTTTTGACTCAATATTATTATGGTATGTGTTAATTAACATCGTGAGAAAAATCATAAACAAAAGAAAGTGTAACACAATGACAAGATTGCAAAACAAACCCTTAAACATAAAGTAATATAGATGCACAAATATTATAAATAAACCAAGAAGCTAACAAGACTACTTACATAATATTAAAATTTAGCAGAAACAATGTAGCATAACTGATAATAAAGACATGTGACTATTATCCTAAAGTGTTCCACAATGAAGATTAGGTAGATATGAATGCCCCTAAGTGATATCTTAAATACGCAAGGGGATGGATCAGGACTAAGAGTGGAGTAATCTTAGATATTCCAAAGATACTCTTATCAGATCCCATTGTAGTTTGATCTATATTAGATTTAATACAAGTGTGCCCCAAGAAAAGTTATATTGTTAAGGGTTAATTGATTGTTTTTCCTCTGAGCATAGATATATACCATGGGAAAGAAAAGTAGTTATCGTAAGATGTTATGGAATGATCAATAAGATTTTCGTCAAATAGTGATATTTTTAAACTGTGTTATGTAGTTTCTAAGATTTTGTTAAACATTTTCTGAATGTTTTGCTATATAATTTTTTTTATTTTCATAGATTTTATGCTGTTTTTTATTTTTTTAACATATTTGAATGTTTTTGGTTTTTGAAACATATTTGAATATTTTTAGATTTTTAAACATATTTGAATGTTTTTTTGTATTTTTGAACATATTTGAATGTTTTTGGTTTATGAACATATTTGAATGTTTTTGGATTTTGAAACATATTTGATTGTTTTTGTATTTTTGAATATATTTGGATTTTTAAACATATTTGAATGTTTTTGGAATTTTAAACATATTTGAATGTTTTTGGATTTTTGAAAATATTTGAATGTTTTAAGTTTTTTTTTTAAACATATTTGAATGTTTTTATATTTTTGACTCGGTAAAGGGTGCATTATTTGAACTCATGTTCAAACAATTATAATTATTTCATTCCATTGGCAGAATGTAGATGATATAATGATAGAATGTATCACTCCACTTGCGACTCCATGCAACTAGGAATATACGAGGGCTCAACATCGAGAGCTAAGAAGGACATAAGAATAATGAAATAGTGATATGAAAAGGAAGATGAAGGATGCAAAGACACAAGGTGTAACAATGGTATATAGGAAAATGTGACTCATCTCCATCCAAGATTACTGGATTGATTCCAAGATGATTCCACTTTAACGGTTTTGACTAGACTTATATCCATGGGTTGCCTAATAATTGACAAGATCTGGTCAAAGGAATTGTTGTCTCTCTTAACATAAGAAACTAAAATTGTTTCTTTAGACATGTATGATTAAGCACTTTTAATGCATATTTTCTGAAGGCTTTATTTTATATGATATTTTTAAAAAGGCCACCTACATATTTCCCCATGCCACTAGTAAGAGGCAAGGGATCAATACCAAAGAAAAAATGTAGGCAATCATAGATACCTGCATCCATTCCCAATTTCATACAACTAGTAAGAAGTATGGGCTCATCTCTAAAGACTGTGAAGGGTGAAAGGAGTAATGATTGATAATTTGTTTTGTATTTTATATTAATTTTTTTCATATGTTGATATTTTGCTTATTGGGTAGGAAATTTCCCCCCCAAATCTCAGCCTCATGCGACTAGTAGGATGCAAGGGTTCAACAACTTAGACATATATGGATAGTGAAAATATCGAGGTAAAGAAGTTAATGTTTTCTACTAAAGTTAGAATTTGTTTAAAATGAGGATTTTTCATTAGTAAGCTTCTAGAAAAAACTGTAGGTAAAAATATCTGGAATGGTAGAAACCATAACATGGATGAGACACAAAATCCCTAAGAGGAACAATATTAACCTATTTCATATAGGAGAAGAATGTGGAGAGATGATGATGATGATAGAGAATTTTGCCAATGGATGAAATGATCAAAACTATTTGTATAAGTGGCCTCCCCCAGTGTGGAGAGCACATGTAAACAATAAGTTCTTGCTTTTCCTATTTTTATTTTCAAATAGTGCTTTAAAGAGGGGTTGGATATGTAATTTTATTCTCTTTTACGCTTTTTGATTTTTTTGAGTTTTTATGGATGAGATTTTTCATTGGACTTACCATCATAAAAGAAGTCCATGTTTAGGAAATTTGAATGGTCATGAGTTATGAGACTTAGGTAGACAAAGTCTAAGTTAATGGATTAGGTAGAAGTATTTTCAATGTATCCATGATTTGATGGGTCCTGATTTATGATACTTTGACAGATGAGGTCCAATCCAATGATGTGAATCGAAAGATTCACGATACACCTAAGATTTGATGAGTATTTATTTACTAGACTTGGGTGGACAAGGTCTAAGTCAACGGAGTGAATTGATAGATTTGGTGAGTCCTGATTTACAAGACTTGGGCACATGAGGTCCAAATCAACGGAGTGAATCGAAATATTCGACGAGTCTTGATTTATGAGACTTGGGAGGACAAGGTCTAAGTCAGCAGAGTGAATCAAAATATTTATGATAAACCTAGGATTTGATGGGTCCTAATTTATGAGAATTGGAAGGATGAGGACCAAGTAAACATAGTGAATAGAAATATTTTATGATTCCTAATGTACGAGACTTGGGTGGACAAGATCTAAGTCAACGGAATGAATCCTAAGATTCGGTAAGTACTGATGTATGATATTTGGGTACACGAGATACAAGTTGAATATTATGTGATTTGATATAATATTTTGAACAGATCAAAAATCCTGTGTGATGTTAGAGGCAAGTTGTCAATGCAGAGAATATGGTGGAATTCATATTCCCTAATATATTTGTGAATGATTTCCAACATAGGTGGAATAGAAGATTGAGATGATGGGAATTTTAAAAGATTCTTTACATCAATATGGCCTTCATCCATGAATGGAATGATGTGAGGAGTGAATGATTGATCCATAGAGGGGAATCTAAGGTATATTATAGTCTATAGAGAAAAAATAGTCAATGTTACTCCTTTCAGGAATTCTATTAGTTTATTTGACAATAGATTTGTAATTAAAGATTGAAATGGTTGTGTGAGAATACCCCTAAGAATACACACCTCATGGAGTGCATGCACATGTATGTATTGACATGGAGGTATTTTTGTTGACTGTTTAACAATGTTTTGTAAAACATAAGAATAATCTGCATCGGATAACTGGTGTGAAACATTATTGATGCAACCTAGAATTTACTGTTGATAACCCAGGCACACTAGCACATCACTTAACCAAAGCTGATTGTTCACCCTAAGCGCGCAATGGAACTAGGTCCCTCTTGAGAGTTTCTTGGACAAAATTTGAGCATGATGGTGAATATAGATATCCAAATTCATTAACAATAGTAAACAACACACAATGCACAAACTAGATCTAGATCTTAGACTATATCTAGAATGAACTAAATAATGACTATAACAAGATTTACCATGCAAGAACCAGATTCATTCATGTCCAACACCATTATCCAGCCAATATGAACCATTGTATTAAGTACTGTAAAACACAAAAGATTCTTACATTAAATAATTATCTTCATGAGACATGCATGCGATAAAACCAAAAACATCACTCTACCATAGTTTTTCACACACTAACTCATACAAATCATTGCATATATATAGGGGTCAGGACTTTCCGTTCACCACCCATGCACTTCTCAAAATAGGTCACATGATAATAATAGCCATGTGCCTTTACAATAGGATACAAAACATGCAAGTGCTCTAACAATATATTTCCTATAGTTAACTCTGAGTAGAAATCCTATTATTAGTGTAAACTATGCATGACGCTTAGCTATTGCTTGTTCCCAAAATATCATTGCGTGGACTGCAAGTCTTCATGTATTTGTGTGCCCCGTACACTATCTCCAAAAATAATCCTTACCCAAAAAATAACCGAGTCCTGAATTTAAAATGTTCTGGCACGCACTCATTCTGCTATTCTTCTACGCTCTCAAATGTGCCTTGCTCCAATGCAAAAATCCTTTATGTGCCTTCACGTTAGAGAAATATATTAGCTTCTAAAAAATTATTAAATCCAATATTGATCATTTGAGGAATTATGGACATAGAAGGTTGCGTTGTTGCAAGTGTCCAATTTTATTTTGTTGTGTCTCTACAACAAGACTAGGGATGTTAGGAATAGGATCTAACATTGAAAGGATAAAATCAATCTCAATGGGTCTTGAAGATTTACCCACTTCTTTAGAGTTTTCATTTATGTCATGGGTTGGAAAGGAATCGTGAATCATGCTCAAGTTCTCATTTGACATTTTAAGATAATTGTATGAAACACTTTCAATTTTTGATTGAACTAATGAAAGAGCATCCAGAAGGGAGACTGATTAGTTTTATCATGTAAAAAATTTAGGAAAATGTTTAACTCTTCATTAGAAGTTATGGTAGCTGACGTGTTTGCAATTTCAATAGCTTCATTATCAATTTATATTGTGATGAATCCATCATCAATTAAGTCTTGGACATAATGGTAGAGACTTGAACAATTATTTGTAGACTAGCCTTCGATGTGGTGAAATTCACAATATTCTAATTCTTTATACCACTTAGGATTGGGTTACCTTGTAAAGAAGGGTATTGTGATTAGATATTTAATCATTTTATCCTTTTCTAATTGATGAAAAACACTAGAGAGACTTTCTTTGAGAGGTGTAAACTGATATTTGACTTTGCATGGAGTAGTGTTTTCTCTAGGTTATATGTTTGGATTTTTGGGTGATTTCTCACTAAGCTAGGAAGCTATGTGAGAGAGTTTCTTTGACATCTCCTGAATTTTTTTTAGTAACTCATCATTTGATGTCTTGTGTGAAACCACCATTTTATATAAAAGAGGGGGGAATGATGAAACTTGTTTTTATGTGCTTATATTTTGGCAAAGTGAACACAAAAATACAAGACTAGGCAATTGAATTGATCGACTACTCGAATCTTAACAAAGTGAATGTTAAGATGGAAGAGTTTAGGGAACATATGATTGATGTGCTTGACTCTTAACAAAGTTAATGTTAGCATAGAAGAGACTTATAAATGGAAGGGTAGTACTCATATATTAGAAATGTGAAAGTTGAAATAAGAGGTGTAGGAATGATGATCAATAGCCTAAATCTCAACAAAGTGAATGTGAAGATAACAGAAAAAGGGGTGATTGATTAAATACTTAACTCTTAAAAAGGTGAATGTGTAGACACCTTAATATGAATACACAATTTTAATACTAAAAATGCACTATTTATCATCTTTCCCATATTTTTTGTTATAATTAGTGGTTTCCCACTAATTATCTAACATTCCTCTTCATCTCGGTCAATTAGTGACACTTTGTTAATTAACTAGCTTCATACTGCATCCTGGATGCCAGTTAATGTCACTTCATTAGTTATAATCCTATTTTAATTAATTAATTAAAACTTATTAATTAATTAACCTTTTAATATTCTATTTAATCAATAAACCTTCTTATTGGTTAAATCCCCCTCTTAAATCCTTCATATTCTACTAATTTCCCTCTAAATCACCTCTAAATGGATTTTATAAGCTTAACTTGGTCTATTAATTAATCCTATTTGATTAATTAAATAACCCCCAACTCCCATGAGTTGTTAATATTTTATTAATATCTTCTAATCATATTTATCCCTTTCTAATTCTACATTCCCTTTATCCCACATTCTCTAGGTTGCAAGCTTCTCAAAAAATGTAAAGTTATATAAAGAACCTAGTACACTATGTTTCAATTCACACCATGTCCTTGTAAGACATTTGCACTTTGTAAGATCAATTTCATGTTATTGGAAAGCTTTGTTCAAATCTCCCCTTTTCTACTTGGCAAAGAGTAGTAAGAGAAGAACAAAAAATGGCAATCAATCCATATTGGTGAGACCTCTTCCTCTTCCTTCGAGAAATTCTTTAATTATGCATGGTTGTGTTTGGTTCACAAAGGAAATATCTATAATTAAAAATCACATCCAACAATCAAATGAGGTTTGCATTTAATATTTTATGCATAGTTTGTTAAGATTTCCTTTCATGTTTTATCATGATGTTTTTTCTTAGATTAGACTAAGTTAGAATCTACTTGGTGTTATGTTCATTTCATTAACTTATATTAATTTAAACATGCATACATATGGCACACCTGGTGGGACACTCCTTTGTCTCATGCACATTCATTTATGTTTAGTTTAAAGCTTTATTTTTTTTTCATTTCTAACATGTAAAGTTATTTCAATTTGTTAGAATTTCTTATTTTTTGAGCATGTATGTTAGTGTTTGGTATCATTGAGTCTTGTTTGTAGGTATAAAGGAGGTGAAGTGCTGTCAAAATTGGATCTTGATGGAAAAAATTTAAACTTTCTTCACGTTTTCATTTTAAAATCTTCATTTTTCATCATTTTACATGCCAACTCTTTCAAATTGTTGAAATTTATTTATTTTTGAGCATGTGTGTTAGTGTTTGGTAGAGTTGAGTCTTATTTTTAGGTATAAAGGAGGTGGGTTACTGTCAAAATTGGATCCTAATGGGAAAAATTCAAGCTTTCTTCATGTTTTCATTTTAAATTTTTTATTTAACCATCATTTTACATGTTAGTTCATTCAATTTGTTGAAAATATTAAGTTTTTAAGCATGTATGTTAGTGTTTGTTGTCAAAATTAGATATTGGTGGGATACATTTAAGTTTTTTTCTATTTTGGGATGTTTTTTGACATTTTTTAGTACAAGTTAAGTGCATTCCCGTGACTATAAGAGCATATGCGAAACCTATCTTCTGGAGGCCATAAATTTTGCTCCCAAACTCAAAATGACTCCTTTTTTGTGACAGAAAGGTCTTGAGGTGAATATGCAATGAAAACATAAATTTGGGATTTAAACTTATAGAAAATTTAGGGTTTCCTTTCTTATAAAACTGGTCATTTTCTTTGCATGTTAGATTCATCCTAATTTGATCAACACCATGTATACTCCTCTTTTTCTTTCGAGTGACCTTGAGAATCAGAAATGGATATTATTATGGATATTTTTCTAGCATTATGGTTGTCATTTATTTAGAAATGGTGCTAAAATTTTAAATATTTGTTGGAAATCTCTTTTTTGCTATAATTTGATTGAAACAATGTATACTCTTCTCTTGCACTTTCGAGCGATCTGAAGAATCAAAAACATAAATGATGTCTAATGTTTTTCTAACATTTTGATTATGATTTTGAAATATAGATAACACTTGATATTTTGGGTTTAAAAAATATCATTTTGGTTTAATATGATCAAACACCATGTATATTCTTCTCTTACACTTTTGATCGATCTTGAGAAACAAAAATGGTTTCAATATTTGATGTTTTGCTAACATTGCGTTCATATGGAAACTTACTAATTGTTTTCATGTAAGACCATTAAAATTTTCAAAGACCAAAATAAAAACGAATAACTAATGCTTTGTGTGTAGGTTTCCTTGGTCAAAGAAAGACGTTTAGGACAAACACATTTTAAATCAAGATAAGTAAAAAAAAATCACATTGTATTTGCATGTTCAAATAAGGGCTAAAACACATCCTCTTTAAAATATGGGAAGTGTTTTGGTTTAAGACATAAAACTCATTTTGAGGAGTACCAAAGAAGCCCCAAAGTATTCGACACATTGATGGATCTAGTTGATAAAATGGGAAGTGCCCCAAACACCTAATTGATTAGTAAAACCAGTGAGGAATATCAAACATTGTCTGTATGAGGCCTCTTTCATTAATTTGATTATGGGATTATGGTTTTTCGTTTAGAATTTATTCTAAAAAAACATACCTATATTTGACAAATATTGGTGAGTTTTGAGAACAAAGTACCTAGGAAGTTATTTGACATCCGGGCCAACTTAACCATATCCATTATCAGGGGAGGTGCCCCATGTCAACTGGCGCATTGTAGTGATCCGGCTTGGAAGAAAAATGAAGAGCTATGGAACCTCCTTGAAAAGGGAGGCATTTCCAACTTCATAGAGTGCATTCAGGGGCATGACCAAAATATTTCAGTTCATTTTGTAATGGACTGGAAGGATAGAAAGGTGGAGTATGGTGGTCATTGAGTAATTATTATAAATGAAGAATTGATAGCTGAGGAAACAGGCCTCGAGTTGGAGGGATATCATTTTTTCAACAAAAGGATCAATAAGACTGCCGAGGCAAAGAAATTATCTGATGACAGTGAGGATCTTGAATTTGTAACTGCGGGTGTTAGGGTAAGCTCTATCTCGAAGCCTTTTGATGAGGTTACAAAAATTATGGTTATGTACATTTCTTTAGAAGGACACTACATAACAGTCCATATCAAGCACCTGGTATTTCTTAACCACTTTAGAAGACAATTTGCGGTCTACTTCCTGCATTACTTGCTAAATTCCCTTGAGTGCTCCATTTTAGAATTCTAGAAGCACTCTCATGCCATTCCTCTTCACCAAGGCCTTATTTTTCTGCTTCATAAGCTCTGTGTCTCTAAGTTCCCCATCTTCCCACCCTCTCCCAGCAATCCACACATCCCTACCATCACTTCTCCCACTTCCATCCTGAACCTCTTCCAAACCCAAGAATAAGAACCCAAAAATTCCCAAAATTGACATCCCTCACTCTGCCCGGGTTCTTAGAAGCACTAAAGAGCTAGAAGTTGTGCATAATCTGCTATATATTAGTAATGCTGGCTAGGATACAACCTTGAAACAGGAGGGGAATAATATTCCTCACATGCTATATTCTTTAGAAAATGAGATGATGAAGTTAAAGGACCTGCAACAAATTTCCAATCAGAATGGAAAAAGAAAGGATGATGATGAAGCTGATAATGGGAATGATCAGATTGTAGACATCTACAAGAAATTGAACTCTTTGGACAAAAGATTGGGGAGATCCAAAGATAGGAACAACCATAACATGGCTATCTTCAATGCCATTAGTGAATTTTTGGAACAACATGTTCGCAACATTTCCATGCTTAGCGGGGTCCCTGAAACTATTTGGGGGACTCACAAGGAGAGAAGTAAGAAAATATCAAAGTTGAATGCAAATTCCCCCATGCAAATCAAAACTTTGGAGTTGTTCACTTTGCTACAAACAATCAAATCTAGGTTTGAAAGAGCTTCCAAGAAATAATCTTCCTCGGGTTGGAGGGTTTCATTCTAGACGTTGCTATATTTTGGTCTTTTCACTATTTTTCTACTGCTATTTTGCTGTCTTGTTGTAGTTTCTGTTTTGTTTCACTTTCTACTAATAACTATCTTTTGGTTACTGCTGGGCATAATGCTTTATCTATATTTTGATCCTCTTTTGTTGTCCATCTATAGCTCTATTTGGATGTTGAGCCCTTATTGTAATAGGGTATAGTCCCTTCAAAACTATTTAACAATAATAAAAAACCATATCCATTATTATTGATGTTAAATTATTTACTAAGAAAAACTTTGTCTGAGTTTATACCTTATTTTAGAACAAGGAAAAACTCTTCCAAAGTTGTGCTACATATTTTTGGCTATGAAACATTGTTAACATACCCCCTTCACAATTTTAGCTCACCCTTTATCAAAAGAGCACTATATAAAGTGTAGCCAAAATTGTACCAACCATTTTTGGATAGTTAAACCTTATTTTCATTAAAGCTTGATTTGAGTGTTGAAAGTGTGTTGTTACGTTACCCACATTGTATCAATCCATTTTTGATACTTAAATATTGTTTCCTTAAACTTGATTTAAGTGTTGAAAATTGTGTTATTATGCTACTCACATTATATCGACCATTTTTAATATTTAAAAATCATTTTTATTGAAACTTGATTTGAGTGTTAAAAGTGTGTTGTTACTCTTCCTGAATTGTGTCAATCCCTTTTTGATACTTAAATATTGTTTTCTTAAACTTGATTTAAGTATTGAAAATTACATTGTTACGTTGCTCGCATTGTATCGACCATTTTTTATACTTAAGTCTTATTTTTCTTAAAATTGATTTAAATGTGGAAATTTGTGTTGTTACACTATCTAAATCATACCAACCCCTTTTTAATACTTAAATCTTGTTTTCTCAAAAAACTTGATTTAAGTGTTGAAATTGTGTTGCTGCCTTAAATTTTTTTTTGTGACATTCATATTTAGGAAAAACTTCCTTTGTAGTTGTTACTTTGCTAAAATTTCATCAACCATTTTGACTTTGACACTTGAAACTTATTTTCCAAACCTTGCTTGATTGGAAAAATTGCATCGTTATGTTTCATGTCTTCCTTAGATTCACTTTGGAAATTCACATGAACATCCATATATTTTCAAAATGTCTAGTTAGCCACTGTTATGCTACTTGAATTGACATGGAACTTCCTTCACCGTGAAAGAATTCAATCACACAACCTAGGTCTAAACATTCGAATTAAACGATTTCAATCATAATTAGACCCCGAGTGATTCCTCATACTAGGGGACCCATACTATTTTCCACTTCCCCACCTTTATATCCTAGTGAATGGTATGATTTAGATTCTAGTCCATGGTATGATTCTAATTATCCTAATCAGTCATATGCTTCTGGAACTCCTAATCAGTCATATGCTTCATAGTCTCCTAGTCAGTCATATTCTTCTTATTCTCCTAATCCATTATATTCTTTTAATTCTCCTCATAATCACGAGTCTCATCTAATAAAATTTCTTCTAATGAATAATTAGTCACATAAATGGTGTTTTACTTCTTTGAGGATCTATACAACTTAACATTCATCTAATCCAAAATACAAATCTACGCATGAGTCGCGATCTACGCACAAGTCATGGTCCTCTCTTTTCTTGCAGGACCCCCTGTATCAGTCACCTCAACAACATATTACTCCTTTGAAGATCCATGTGAATAAAAATTCCTCTAATCAATCATCCAAGTCGACCCCTACATCGCAATGCACTACTTTTCTACACGACCCTCTTTTTCTACTTGCACTATGTCATCTTCTAAACAAACCAATACCACCGCATCCTAAAGTCACACCTAAAGCTACTCTCAAGACATCCAAATCCAAATCTACTTTTTCTCTTGAGTCATCTTCTTTTATCAATCAAAATTCAACCCCTCTTTGGACCTCAAGCCCTTTCAACCATGTTTTACACTATCATCTGTATAATTATTCTAAAGACCAATGTTTTCGTTCACATCGAACCAATCACAAGAAACAAGATTCTGATATATATTTTTGAAGAATGATCCAATTCCTTTGTGGGAGAAATGGTGTCAAACAATCCCATCATCTACATTATCAAAAATCTTCTAAATCTTCAAAAAAATATTTTATCCTTCCTTCCAATCAACCTTCTATCATCAACCAAAAATGACCCATACCAATCAATTTATTTCATAATGAAGAAGCGATCAGATAATTCATGGGGGTACAAGATGACATTCCTCTAGAGGATAAAAAAAGGATTCAAAATAGACCTTTATGCGTATGAATACTTTGAAGAAGAGATTGAGTCCTATGGTCAACAAATAGAGGAAGATCCTAAAATTGTCCAACAAGAACCTCCTCTTGTTCTTCCATCTTCACATTCCCCATTACATGGTGAAACTCCTAATTATTTCATTGATCCCTGACCTATCTTCTCATCACCCAATCATTCCTTAAATGTCACAATTCCTCAATAAAATCTTCTGGGTAAAAAAATTTAGAATCCTTCCTTCCAATCAACCTTCTATCATCAACCAAAAATGACCCATACAAGGTTTAATAAGAATTTGACATGACTACTAGCAAGTTTGAGACCCAATGATGATTTTTTTAATCAAATATTATGATTCATTTGTGTTTGTCCTCATAATATTGGCTAAGTACAAGAAGGCATGTGGGTGTGCGGGACCTATATGAAGAAGGGCGTGCAGAGTGAAGGTTCAAAGGACAAGGGTTTTAGGGGGGTTTAGTAAAACCCACGTCGCACGTGCTAGGAAAATCAAAGGGTTCAAGACTTAGCCATATTAGGCATTCTTAGTAGCACATGAGAAAAGCATGACCCAAATGAGCATGCAGAGTGGATAAGGTGCCAGCCTGATAACTCGGTGGTCAAGGAAGGAATATTCCATGTGATGGAAGGATCTAGAAAGACATCATTGTAGAAAGTGGAGAGATTAGATGGGAAGAAGCATGCTCCATTGAAGGAACACATGGAAACTTGGAAACCAATCTATTAATATAAGAAGGCATGACAGTGGCTACTAAAGCTATATATAGATATTATCAGATAGAAGGAAGGGATGACTAATTTTGGAGAAGAGTGTGTGGTTGCTGACATCATATAGAGATTGAAGAGGAAAATATCTGCAAAAATAGTAATGGGTTCTATGGATTCTCATTAGGAGGGCTATATGAGAGATGACATATCTAGAGGGATGGGTCTGTGATCATTTTTTTAATATGGGAAGCATGGTTAGGATTTCTAATGCATGATCCTTATCTGCATTGATATGTTGTTCTGTTATGACCTTAAGGAATGTAATGTTGTTACATAACTAAGATCAATGAGGAATATATGGTTCTGTTCTAAATATACAATGTTCATAGGTGTAAACCCAAATGCATCTTCTTTATATTATGAATCAGATATGTTATTTATTTGATATTTATCTTGTTTTCTGAATGGATGCATTAATATAATGCCTCATATTAAGTTCTTAGAATGAATGCATGTTTCTTTACCCTTTTTCTAAATTTTTTCATTGATCAATGTATTCTCACAAGAATCACACAAAGGAGAGGCTCAGTGCCCATGTGTGCCTTGGGTGAGCACCCAACACCTACTGAGTGATAGGCTGATGTACATGGGATTAGACTGTTGTTCTAAGGGTGTAAAAATGACTACATCTTGGTTCCGTTTCCGGAACCTCTTTTCGAATTTGTTATGAGAAATGGATATACCCACATCTTGGTTCCATTGATGTGTGATGACTGAGTGCTTGACCTTGGTGAGTGTTGAAGCATGGTTTAGGAGCACAGAGGATGAGTTTACTCAAAGATTCAGTGTAGAACCTGAGTTTGATACACATAGATGGGTAGAAGAGCACATGTACCATGAGATGTATGAAACTTTATTATGCTTCTTTCTAGTAGAATTGTATGAATGAATTTCATCATATGCATATAGATCAAGCTGGTACTATAGATTATGCATATTGACCTATATGATTACTAGAAGCTACAAGATGTAGATCTGACTTGGACACATGCTTTTGATCATTGGTGGAAAGGAGTGTTGACCAATTATACTTTAGAATACACCATTTCTACATATTCTTGTCCATAGGTTTCTAAATTCAGATTCTTAAGGGAACCCAGAGGATCATTTTTACACGCTGTCCCTTTGGCCATGAAGATATTGATCATTACCCTAATTTTAGAGGAATTTCCTGTGGCCAACTAAGATTCTCTGAGCGTTGGGCAAGGAAGATGACAGACATTTTGGCTGAAAAGGATAGGGAAGAGAGACAACTCAAGTATAGTGAAGCTCATTAAATGGAGATGGCTAGATAATGTGAGGTTATAGGTGTGATGGATCTATGGAGGTAGACATTGTCAGAAGGAGTTGAGGTTGACGCAGAAGACGTAGAACCTGAGAAGTTTGTGCTACCCCATCTTGGAAAGCGTAAGAGAGAATCCCCTTCAATTTTTGATAAGAGTTCATCACATGGAGAAAGGAGATCTATCGGTGTACATCTGAACCCACCTAGTGACCAACCCCTGATGCTTGGTTTTCCAAATTAAGGAAAAAGTATTGTTAATCTAGTTAGTATTGGTGGAAGTAACCGATCTATGCCTAAGAGATATAATTTATCATTTGGGACATCCATGGCCGCCCAAACCATCCCCATATTTGGAGGAATTTTTGGACAAGGTGAAAATATACAAGGTTTAGGTATCACGTCTAGAAGTGGCGTGGGACACACAAATGGTAGCGGGGAAATATCACAGAATGTCGGCATGTAGTTTAGTGGGACGTTGGGGATACTTGGCACAACCACTTCAAGCCATTTATTGGCTATAGGAGGTGGATCTAGTGGTGTAGGGACCAGAGGACTTGGTACACTTAGTGGACCTAGAGGATCTGGTGGGTTAGGAGGGAAAAGACCTAGTGGGTCTAGCGGATCTAGTGGCGGGGGAAACACAGGTGGAAACCAAGGTTTTGGGTTAGGTGGAAAAGGGCCTCAACTACCCCGCAAGTGTTTTTTTGAGATATCTTTACACCTACCGAACTACAAAGGTATTGAGGATGCTATAGAGCATGTGCAAAAGTATGGATTTCTATGGTGCATGAAGGGGATCACTAACCCAAAATGAAAGGGAAGTCAATTTACAACAACGCTGCAGGGGTGCATGCATATTTGGTACCACAAGTATGACCCCCACTAGATGGTCATGGATTACATTGCATCGAAGAATGCCTTCCTGGAAGAGTTCCATATCCATGAATTTGAATGAAAAATAATCAGCGCCCTGAAGGAGATCTAACAAGGAATGACAGAGAGTGTCTGAGAGTATGACACACAATTCAAAACTCTCTTATTAAAATTGTCCTATGACATACAACCCTCTCAGTATGCTCAATGGTTTTTTGGGGATTGATAACACCGTTTAGAAGGGCACTATCACACAATAATTTCACAGACTTGCATGAGGCCTTAGAAGCTGCCTTACGCGTTGAGGCTATTGGGAACATTGATATTGGTGTGAGCACTTTTCTAGAGGCTCAAATTTCTACAATGGACAAGCAGCTGGAGAAGCTTTCTAAAAATTTAGTGCATGAGGTTCATAGTGGTCTTTGGTGCATAAACTGTGAAGTGGAGGGACATACAAAGGATTGTTTCCCTCAGATTTTGGTACGTGCCATAATGGTAGACTGTGAGATTTTACATGGGGATCATGATGTAAATATATGTCCTCTGCTTCAGTACGTAATCCACGAGAATGTTTCTTTCTATTGCACGATCTTTACTTCTATGACCCATGATACCAAGGATTTCAGGCTGATTGAATAGATTCATGATGCTATTGATCTTAGTGTGTGTCAAACTAGCCTTGCAAGCATTTCAAAGGAAGATGATCACCGCTATGAAGGGCACGCAGATGGAGGAATGTACGGAAGAGGTTTTCGCTGAGGATTTCGTGGTCACAGTAACTGCAGCGGAGGAAGAAGTGAGTTCATGTGTGGAACTTGTTATAATTGTATATTGACATAGCATTATAAACATGAGTGTTCTGACCTATTGCAATTCTTGTGGATTGGAAAAAAACATAATTACAAGGAAGGTCTTGAGTTTTTTGAACATATGAGCTAACAACACCGCAAGAATAAAGGTGCTAGGATGACAAGTATAAAGAAGGATGACCCACAATGGATGCCAAGAGTGGCGCATGAGTCGGGATTAGAACCTGTACTAGTGGCAACGTGAGTAGAAGATGCACACGCAAGGGAGATGCCAAGACAGAAATTGGTTGCTAGGGAAGAAGTGGTACATGGGAAGTATCTGGACCCTTCTCATCAGAAAGAAGTGTATCAAGAGACTATGGATGTGATTTGGGGATTACAAGGAGAGATTAAGTGTCTAAAGGAGTAGTCAATATAGTTGGAGCAAAGGAAGAATGTTGAGGCTCTGCCAAAGGATCTAGACAAGGTCAGGGAAGTGTACAAAATGTTAAGGTAGGAGAATATCATTCCCTTGCTAGGAGAATGGTTACAGGAGAAGGTACCATGTACTAAGAGAGAGCGCAAAAAGAAGGTTCTACATGCCAACCTTCCTCTTCATAGCCTTGACTATGATAAAGAGATCACATTTAATGTAGTTGTTGATGGGTGGATTCTGAGCAATATGCTCATTGACACAGGAGTGGAGGTTAATGTTCTCACCTTTGATGTATGGCATTAAATGGGAAGGCTCGACTTACAGCCATATTTGAATGTGTTGTATATAGAAAACAAGACAAATGCAATGCCTATTGGAGTATTGGAAGATGTGGTTATCACTATTCAAGGGGCCAAGTTCACTAGGGACTTTGAAGTTGTGGCACTCACCGAGGCAGATAATTTCCCAACATTACTTGGGCACCCTTGGTGTTATAAAAACAATGCTGACCTACAGTTTAACAAGGGGTATATCTGTTTTGAGAATGAGGAAGAAAGGGTGATCATCCCTTTAACAGATGGGAAGTCAATGCCCTATACTAAGCCCTTAGAAGAGGAATTCCTCAATAGAATCTATGTGAGTTCCATAAGAGACCTTGAAATAATTCATCCTACAGAAGGAGTTATCCAATTTGAATATGCTTAGTTGATAAGTGATACAACTAGCATACCATGTGAAAATTGAGCGCACAGGGCTCATGAACTAATTGGGTGAAAATTGAGAGTATCTGTGACAATGGTGACGAAGGCATGTGTAGTCAAGCATTTGGGAAGGAAGAAGCTACCAAGTTATTCCATAGGAGGAAGCCTTGGTGATTTCTTATGAGAAATAGAGGATCAATGGAAAAATGAGGACGAAAGGAGAAGTATGCTCAGTTATAACTTCCTCAATGCTACAACATGTTGGTGGGAAACACATTACAAGAATCTCCTAGAGTGGCATGAGGTAAGAGTTTCATTCTCTGTAAGATTCTACACAAGCAACGTGCCCACCATTATCCAAGACTACTATGGCAAAGAACTTGCCACTTCCCATTTCTAAGCATGTGAGAAGGCATGGATGGAAGGCACCAAAGCTTTACCACCTTCGTTATGGGTGAATAAGTTATATTCCACCTTGTAGGGTTGTGCGTGCACATGGTATATTCACTCAGAGACATGTCTTCAGATAGGGAATTGACAAGAGTTAACGACTGATCTCATTCAAGCTTTTGAGTATCGGAGTACCAAGGCATCAATGGATAAGGCATTGTAAGTTGTCAAGTGCCTTACAATGGGAGATATTTCCATGATAGAAGATATATTACTAGAATTGATGGGTGTACCTAGTTTAGAGACACATTTCAATGAAGAAGAATCATAAGAGATACAACTTGAGCACACATGTATTGAAAAGGAAAAAGGGAAGATGGTCTATGTAGTAGATGGTGAAGAAATGGAAATTTTGGATGTTAACCATCTTGAAGGTACACGTGAAGTCATAGATAGTGATGAGGAGTGAGCGTGTGACTATCATGAGCCCTTGAAAATAAAGAAGGTTAGCATTGGGACAAAGATAGAACCTAAGGAAGCTATCATTGGGGATTATTGGTTGGAGAAAGAGGTTTTAAAAATCATTGATTTGTTCCTTGTGTTTTAGGATATATTCCTGCATGGATACCATGAGCTCAAAGGCATTCACCATTACTTGGGGGAAATGAGGATCAAGTTGAAGAAAGTTGCACACATGATTTAGAAGATACCCTATTAGATGAATTTGAACTTGTGCATAAGAGTCAAGGAGGAGATAGAAAAGATGATAGCATATAGTATCATTGAGGTGGTAGAAGAATCATAATGGGTAAGACCAATGGTCATAAACTTTAAGAAGGATGGGAGGATAAGGATCCATGTTGATTATAGGGACTTGAACATAGTATGTGTCATTGACCCTTTTCCAATCCCCTTCACTGAAGAAATTTTGGAAGGAGTATCCAGATGTGAGGTCTATTCCTTCACAGATTGATTCTCTGGGTATCACCAAGTTAGGATTGCAAAGGAAGATCAGAGAAATGTAACTTTCACCACTGAGTGGGAAAATTTTACATACATGGTTATGACTTTTTGGTTGAAGAATGTTCCTGGTGTGTTCTCGCACATCGTGGTACAAGCATTTCAGGAATTCATCCATAAGTTTCTTCAAGTATACTTGGATGACTGGATGATGTATGAGCTAGTGAAATACCATTGTGACAATTTGAGACTGATGTTCAAGAGATGTCAAAAGTTTAGGATATCCCTCAACATTAAGAAATGTTTCTTTTCTACTCCATTTGGAACCCTGTTAGGACATATTATATGTAAGGAAGTTTGTTAGTGGATCCCACAAAAGTTGCTGTTAATGTGGGATTGGGAGAGCCTACTAGTCAGTGCATAGTGCATGGATTTTTTGGGCATATGGGGTACTACATGAAGTTCATCAAAGGATATACTAAGATCACCACTCCCTTGGAAGAATTTCTAAAGCACAAGAGTGCCTTTCATTAGGGAGAGGCACAACATAAGGCATTTGACACTTTGAAGGATAGAATTGTCATTGCACCCATACTACGTTTCTTTTCCTAGGATAATCCTTTCCATGTGCATGTTGATGCCTCATGAACAACCATTGTTGTCGTACTAGCACAACATGGTGAGGGGATTGTTGATCATCCCTTATGTTTTGCAAGTAGGAAGATGACACCAGTGGAACATAACTACACCACTACTGAGCGTGAGACACTATCAATGATCTACGCGCTACATAAGTTAAGGCAATATCTACTAGCAACACCATTTATATTCTACATAGATCACATGGTATTGAAGTACTTGGTAAACACATAAGTTTTGCAAGGGCACATATGCCGTTGGGTCCTATCATTTCAAGAGTTTAAGTTCACAGTGGTTATAAAACTAGGGAAAAGTAATTCAGGACTTGACCACTTATTGAGGATTGACTCAGGAGAGGATGTACAAAGTATTGAGGATACCATACTAGGCACGTAACTATTTAGGTTGTGGTGCGCACCCTCATAATTAGAAGGTATTTCAGTATTCCTTAAAATAGGTGTGGCACTGAATGAGATGAAGGCTTTAGAGAGAAAACAGTTAACAATACGTGCCACACCTTACATGTTGATTAGTGGAGATATGTACAAGTTAGGCTGTGATGAGGTTTTACACTGATGCGTATTAGAACATGAGTGCAAAGTGATTATGGAGGAAGTGCATGGCGAGATTGTAGGAGGGCACTATGTGGGAAATGCAACCATGCAAAAAGATTTTACTCGTAGGGCTTTTGTGGGAAACCATCTACAAAGATTGTATTGAGTTTTGTAAGGCCTGTGACCATTGTTAGTGCCTGGGAAAACCTAGAAAGAGGGATGAGATGCCATTAAGGAAAATAGCCAATGCAAAGCCATTTGAAAAGTGGGCAGTTGAATTTTTAGGGCCTATTTTGCTAGCCACGCAAAGGACTGGTTTGTGGTATATCGTAACTTACATTGATTACTTAACAAGATGGGTAGAGGCAGTGCCTACAAGGGATTGCACTGCAGTGACATCTACTATATTCTTATGGGAAAACATAATCAGTAGGTATGGATTTCCTTTGAGCTTGACAAGCGATAGGGTTACACACTTCCTGAATGAAACGGTCAGGATTTTGTTAGTATAATTTATGGTGGCCCATCACAAGACTACCCCTTATCACCCTCAAGTGAATAGGACTACTGAAGCATTTAACAATATATTGAGTCACACGTTAACCAATATTTGTGATGTTGGAAGAAAAGACTGGGATGAAAAAGTATGAACCATTCTATGGGCGTACAGGACAACCTACAAGAGGTTGAATAAGGCCATGCCATTTCAATTGGTGTTTGGATTGTAGGTTGTTTTACTAGTTGAATTCATGTTACCATCGCTGTGTATAATGTGTGCAAGAGGATTGGATGATGAAAAAGCACTCAAGGATAGGATCGATAAGTTGATGTAGTTGGACAAGAGACGATCACTTGCTAGATGGAATCAGAAGACTGAAAATCCTAGACAAAAGGCATGGCATGATCGTCATATCAAGAATAAGCAATTTGAGGTCAGGAAAATGGTGTTGTTGTATGATTTCAAGTTTTTGCGTCATCCTAGAAAGTTGAAAATCCATTGGTTGGGCACTTACATCATCTCGTACATCCTTGATTTAGGTGTATGTTAGTTACAAGCACTGGATGGGATGATGTTACCTAGCCATTTCAATGGAAGTAGGCTGAATCCCTACTATAAATAAACCTTCCTTGTGTTTGTAAATAAGGTATTATATTCAACAACTTAGGATTTCCCTTATGTATTTCCTTTCCTTGTGTTTCCCTTTCTCGTTGCTTGTACCTTTATTTTTATTTTGTTTTACACCTTGTGCACTGGTAACCACTTATTACTTTCAAAAAGGTTTTGTATACATAGAGGACTGCACATCTGATTTAGTATGGGGTGGAGTAATGCGAAGTAGTGTGAAGTATGATACAAGCTGGTAGTAAAAGCTATAAGGCTCAGATGAAAGGATTAAAGGTGTGAAAAATAGAAGAATGCACGTGGGAAAAGTGGATAAGAATTTTTGTGTCAAGATAAGGATTTACAAAAACCACGTATAGAGAAGAAAAAGAGAAAGAACAACATGAGGTAGGAAAGGGAAAAAATCAGGTCAAGGACAGAAGAAGTGCCTTCAGCGATGCAGGTGCGCGTGCGAGAGTCTTCGGTCAGTTAGGGATTTTATTTTTACAGACCAGAAGGTTGTAAAAAAATTTCATGCAGGTTGGGTGCATGTGTAAGGGCACTTAAGGTCAGATTTATTGGAAAAAACCACATTTAATGCTAGGTACATTAGTAGGTGGTGTAGCATTTTTTGCTGGAAAGGAGGAAAAAGCTAAAAGTATGAAGTCGAGCATGTTATTATTTACCTAGAAAATATGAAATTGAAGAGCTCTTGCAAACTAGGGCATCCAGGAAGAGAGATTTATACGAGGAAGAAATCATAGGGATCTAAGTGCATGACTAGGGTTGATCTACAAACCAGAGTGGAAGGAGTACACTGGCGTAGGGAGAGAGTTTCAGTGGAATACACTGTCTTGTGGAAGGGTTTTTCCAAGTTAGGGTTTTGTAGCTAGGGCACAAAGATAAAAGGATTATTTCATGGAGTTGAGCCACAGGATTGGGTAGAGTTAGGAAGAAGAGAAAGGAAGACGTGTTTATGACTTAGCCAAAAATTAAAAATGGCACCAAAAAGGTGACCATTTCTCTGAAGAAGAAGGGAAAGGGAAAGCAAACTTCCATAACAATTTTTAATGAAGAGTGGTATGAAGAGATGCAGTACCCAGATGGAGTATTGCTAGGGAAATAATGGGTATCACACGTCAGGAAGATGGCCGTGAGAAAATACAACTATCGCAAAAGTACCATAGAGAAGGAATAACATTGGAATTGGTTTGTCCAACTGATACAAGGACACCAGAAGGTATGCTGATCTACAACGATGAGGTGAAGGTAAAATTGGGTAAGGCCAGGTTACTACAACTATGTGATTTTCCCTATTTTGGCAAGCCCGAGTGGTTATACCATTGGTTGATGTCATGCATACATGAAGACCACTTCTATTTTACAGGCTACAAATGTGCACTCCTCAAATCATATTGAAGTTCACTGGCCTGATTTGCAAAGGAGAATCCATAGATGACAACTTGGATGATAAGGAGGCCAACAAGGAAACTGTGGAGGCCTACGAATGCAAGAAGGGTTCGTGCTAATTTAATATCTCAGATATCCCCAACCCTATAATAAGGATGACTGTGCACTTGGTTACAAATCTGAATGGTTAAGAAAGATGGACCCAAGTGCACAAGGCATGGCTAAACGTCTGCCAGAAGATCTCAACAGGAACCATCTACAACTTATTTACCTTCATTGCAAATGAAATCATTAGTAATGTGCAGGAGGGAGAAAAGATAATGTTTGGAAACATTCCCTCACCATCATTTTCTCCAAGATGGGATTGCTCGATGGGCTAGAGAAGTTTATATAGGAATACCTAGAAGAGGATCCCTCACCCGCAAAGAGATTTGAGAAATATACCTATGACACCATGACATCCACTCACAAGACGCACCTAGAAAAATGGTACAAGTGAATGCGTGATGCATTCGGGGAAGAGTGGAGGATGCCTAAGTAACTGCCCATGCTTATAGGAGAAGAGGATGAGTTTAATGTATATCAACACTTCTGCATCGGAAGATTCACTTTGACGGATGGGATTGATAGTCCCTGGTGCAAGTTTCCATTCTCCTTCATTGCGTAATACTTTCAAGTGGGGGTCAACCATTTTAAGGAGGCCAAAAGACTAAGGTTCGACCTTAGTGAGGTATAATAAGACCACCAAAGTTGTGTTAAAAGCTCGTATATCTGAATAAGTGCACATATGTGGAGAAGTATGTCTCCCATGAAGTGCAAATGATGAAGCCATTGACACTGCCAATCACTGGGAGGACTACACCAAGGGTATACTTGCACATAAGGTCAAATTTTGAAAAGGGAACCTACTTGGAATATGATGTCTCCATTACTGTGGACCCCATATGAAAGAAGAAGGTTACGATGAAGAAAAAGGAGAGAGAAGTGTAGGAGAAGAAGGCACCAAGTGTGCAAAAAACACAATATGTGGGCATGCTAGAAGCAAGTGCTAAGCCAAGCACTTACATGTGCTAGAAGAATTCCTCAGTTAAGGAGAAGACCCCATAAGAAGAGGCACCAGAGAAAGAGGAGCCTACCACACAAGAAGAGTCACCATAAAAGGAGTCACCCACTAGAGAGAGAGGGAAGAGTCTCCTATGTTAGAATCACCAGTTAGGAAGAAACAAAAGGTCGTGGAGAGGGAAGATTCAGTGGAAACAGAGGGCTTGGAGAACTATAGGGGTGAGAAGGATGAAGATGAGGATGAAGAAGTTTAGAATCATCCCATGTATGATATACATGATTCAGAAGAATAAGGAAGTGAAGGGAAGGATGGAGAGGAAGAAGCATATGCTCAAGGAAAAGGGGTGAGTGAAGAAGTGAACACAAGAGACAAGAGGACCCCAAGCCTCACCAAGGAAAAAATAGAAGAGGCCGCGGAGAGAGAAGTGGCATAAATCATAAAAAAGTTAGTGGAATAGGAGGTAGAGTGTAACACAGATGAAGTTCTCAAGGAGATAGAAGAGGAGAGCATTAGAAAAGAGCATGACATCATGGGCAGAGACCCCAGCCTAGTAGTAAGCTTTCCAATGGTTGCGAGAACAAGTGGGAAGAGTGTAGTGACAACACAAGGGAAAGGAATGGGTTAAATTAATGATCCAAGAAAGGTTCTACGTGCACGCTTCCAGAGTACCATGCCAATGGAACAACTCCTGGCGATGCCATCATTTGACGTAGAAGGTGCATACCCATGAACTAGGAAAATGCTATCTTAGGATTTTGAATCCCATGTCGATGAACCTGAGTTTGAGGTAAGCCAATGGGTGCTAATGAAGATGCCAGAGACAAAAGGGATAAACCCCTTGGTTAATACTCAACTATTGTCAAATGAGAAAGTATTTAATTCACTCAACAAGGTTTCAGTTGAGGTTGAGGCCAAAATTTTTGGAAGGAATGATAGGGTGAGATTCCTAGAAGTGGAATTGGAAAAGGAGGAGGAGCTTCTTGAGAAAAGAAAGGATTTGAAATAAAGAGAATTAATTAGCACACAAATAAGGCGTGAATTGAAAGAGGAGAAGGAAAGGGTGTGCGAAGTATCTAATAAAATTGAGATGATTACGGATGCTATTGTATTAAATTATCCCAACCTAGCACCGCCCAAGCAAAAATATGAATCAGCCTTATAGTGCCTGGAGGATTTGACTCACACCCTCACAATGGAAAGACAACCACTCACTTTAGAATCTGTAGAAGAGGTGCTGACGTGCCAAGAAAGGGAGGGGAAGCTGAAGGTAGTAGAGATTGTTTCTCAGTATACTAAACTCCACACATATGTAAAGGCCACCACGTAAGTTGCTAAGGCCGCTTATGATAATTACGCTGATAGGGATAGGGTAGCAAGCATTTTAGTTGCTACACATGAAGTGGAGCTCAAGGAATTTCAAGAGAATAATAAGGAAAATAGAGTAGAGAGGGATAAGATCCTGGACATTAGAAAAGAAATCAGAAGCTATCAAGACCTTGCGGGGCTCGATCAAAAACTAGCTTAAGGAGTTATATCCTCATATCACCCATAAAATGGACGCATTCAATGACCTTGGGAAAAAAATGGAGGGTATTGTTGATACAATGAGTGCCAAGGGGGAGGAGATAATTTTTGAGGAGGTGAGTGCCCTAGTTGGTGACCTCTGTTAGCTAATTTTGAGCATGATGACCTATTTTTAGAAAATGGCGTGGGAAACACACAAACGATGCAGAGACGTGCACACCATGCATTGTCTATCTTTGGAGGATCGGATCGAAGCATTTTGCATGGAGACAAGCTAAGAATAGGATTGACACTTCAGTTAATTGTAAGAGGCCTATAGATAACACACTTGCATGTGTGGCTATGCCTGTGAATGACGCATGGATATTAATAACATGCGGCTTATTTCTGGAATATATAAGCTGTGAAGGGAAAGTCCTCACCCTATATATATAATGTGAGATACATATTAGAAGAGAGGAGTGAGATGGATGTATGAAGGTATAAATATGTACGCATATGACTGAATTACTGTATTAGATATATACACGCATTGGTATCGATTGACATTATTGTAAGGAGCTTCAGTGTTTATTAATAGATGGAAGATATTGGCTGAATCTAAGTGTCATTCCTGTGTGTAATTGAGTAGTGCATGTTATTGATCCAGTTATGATTACTATTTAAAGCTCGTTCTTTCATAGATCTAAAAGTAGTATACATTGTAGAATGACAGATTAGTTATGAATCTATATGTTTCTTCCTTCATCACGCTAACATCCTGCTACATCAACCCTAAAGAATGATTTGGTACCTTTTTGTGCTTCGGGTGAGCACTCAGTCTATGCTAAGTGATGTGCCAATGCGTCTAGGGAGTTATCTGGTAAATTCCAGGCTATATCATTGGTTCCATTTCTGAGACCTCTTTTTTAGTTATTTTCAGAATGGTTCACGATGAAGACGTACTGGTTAACTCTAGCAAGTATTGAGGAATGGATATATGATATGGAGGAAGAATATGCATGACAGTTCAACAGTGGATATGAGTTTAACGCATGCACTTCGATAGAACATAATATATATGACAACTTATATGAGAGCTTTTTCGCCATCTTTCCAGTATAATTATACGAGTGGCTTACTGCTTATGTATCTCAGTGGAATTGGGGGTATCGCGTAATTGTATGGACACATGAAGAATTTCAAGCCCTTTATGATACTGATTTGATCTAGACTCATGCTGTGGATACATGGTTTCATGGTGTACTAAACAATTATATTCAAGAATATTCAATTTCGAAGTACTCTTTCCCGAAGGCAGCTGAATTCCAATTTTTATGGTATCCAAGAGGAGCATATTTGTGAGGTATTCTACTGGCGATCAAAATTTTGATGGTAAATTTAAACCTAGAGAGTAAACCGATGGCTAACTAAACTTCACCACACGCAAGGGTAGGAACAAGTTTGGTGAAATATGGTAGATCTAGTGGTAAAGAGAGGGAAGGTGGATTAAGTATAATGAGGTGTGTGAGAGGGAGATAGAGAAACAACATTACGTTGCAGAAAGTATGGTGTTGAGGAGAGAGATGGCTCATGAAGAATTTAGAGCTCATGTACAAGATGTGGAGCTAGATCATCAGGAACTCCCCGATCTTGGAAAATATGATAGAGACCCCCCTTTGGCCTCACATAGAAGTGCACCAGCAGAGACTACCTGGACCATGGGCGTGCAACTTAATCCACCTAGTAACCTAGCCCTTGCGCTTGGTTTTCCATTATCTAGTACGACAAGTAACCAGAAAGCTAATTTGGAAAGCAGGAGAGCAAGAGTAAGTTAGGGAGCAAGTACATCAATGGTAGAATAAATGACTTTAATGATATTTGGAGGAACATTCTTAGGCGCATCATCCGCACAACATGTAAGTGCGTAGAATGTTGGATTCACCTCTTGAAGTGCAACTACCTCATAGACTGTAGGGGTTCAGTATAGTACTACTGTTGATCATAGGAGAGTACATCTATAGGTCATATTCCCACTATAGGTGGAGGATCAGGAGTTATAGGTGGTTCTAGTTCTAGTGGATCTGGTGGTTCTGGAGGCAGAGGGAACACAAGAGGTTCTGGATCAGGTGGTCAATGTCCACAATAGCCACATAATATTTATATGGAGATGTCTCTGTGTCTTCCAAAGTATAGAGGCATAGAGGATGCTTCCAAACATGTGCATATGTGTGAAATCTTGTGGTGCGCTAAAGGGATCACAACTGCTGAGTGTAAGGCAAGTCAATTTGCTACTACATTATAGGGACATGCACACAGCTGGTATAGGAAGTTTGATGTTGATCAAACTTGCATGGATTATGCAACATTGAAAGATGCTTTCTTGAAAGAGTTCCATATCCCTGAGTTTGAGCAGAAGAGTATTAGTGCGCTCAAGGATATCAAGCAAGGCACTATTGAGAGTGTACGTGAGTATGATGCTCATTTCAAGACACTTCTATCTAAGCTATCTTAAATTATTCACGCTATCTAGTATGCATAATGGTTCATAAGACATACACTGATCCACGTGAAGCACTAGAAGAAACTTTACATGCTGAGACAGTTGGGATCATTGAAACTGGTGTTAGTCCATTCTTAAAGGTACATATTACAGCTATAGCAAAGTAGTTAGAGAAGCTATCAGTAAATTTAGCCCATGAAATGCACTTAGGAATTTGGTGTATAGATTATGAAGTGGAAGGTCACACCAAGGATAGTTTCCCTCATAGATCTATACACTCATTATTGTTGGATTGTGAGATCTGATGATGCAAGTCACTGTCCTTTGTTACATTATGCGATAAGGAAGAATGTATCTTGCTTTTACAAGATTTTAAGGTCCACAACCCATGATACTGAGGATTTTTAGTTGATTGGTCAGATCTAGGATGCTATAGACATTGGGGTACAACATATAAGTGTAAAAAAAATTATAAGGGTAAAAATGAGCACCAGGATCGGGATCATAATCCAATGCACTATGAAAGGAATGAGGGGCGTTTTAAAGGAGGTCGTGGAAATCATGGTGGATATGGAGGATGAGGCCATGGTGGAGGAAGAGGTGAGCTCCCTCATGGAACATGTTATACATGTGGATCTCCTGACCACTATAGGTGAGAATGTCCTTAGAATTTTACATGTTCTTTCTGTGGGAAGAACCATATCTATGAAGAGTTACCATACTTATATAAGCATCTGAGTAAGCAACATAAGCAAGAAAACAAAGGTGCCAGGATGGTTAGAATCCAGTGCATGGTAGAGGATCAACGGATGCCCAAGATAACATAAGGACCTAAGGCATTGACAGTAAAGAATACTACACGCGTTGAAGCGGCACACGCGAGATAAGCATTGCACCAGAAGCCTATGATCACCAAGGAGGAGGTTTTGCATGCAAGGTACCCAGATCCTACTCACCAGAAGGAGGTTTACTAGGATACCATGGAAGTACTAAGGAATCTTTAGGGTGAGATACAATACTTAAAGGATTAGAAGAAAGCATCAGAGACAGTCCAAACTGATATTGATGATTTGTGAGAAGTGTGCAAAATTTTGTGCTAGGATAACATTATCCCACTAATATGAAGTTGGTTAAAGGGGAACACTCCATGCACAAGTCTTGAGACTGGACGATAGATCCTGCATGCAAATCTTCCCCCTGATAGCATTGACTATGACATGGAAATTATTCTAAATGTTGTTGTAGATGGGTGGTTGTTGAGAAACATATTGATTGATACAGGTGCGGAAGTAAATGTGCTTACATTAGATGCATGGGTAAAAATGGGGAGGCCTCCATTACAACCATCATCTAATGTGTTGTTTATGGCAAACCAGACTAAGGATACTTCCATAGGAGTTTTGAAGAATGCATCTATAACCATACAAGGGGCCAAGTTCATTGGGGATTTTGAGGTATTAGTACTTGCAGAAGTGAACAATTTTCTAGCCTTGCTTAGATGCCCTTGGTGTTATGTGAATAATGTTGACTTGAGATTCAATAAGGGGTATATAAGCTTTGAGAACAAGGAGGAAAGGGTTGTGATACCATTGACAGATGGGAAGTCTACACCATATGTTGATCCTCTAAGTGAGGAGGAATTAAACCAAATTTATGTACATGGTATTAAGGACCCAGAGGTCAATGAGCCATCAAAAGAAGGCATCCTACATAGGGAGGATTCTCATTCCATTAGTGATACTACGAGTATTGCTTGTGATAATTGGGCTCATGGTACATATGAATTAATAGGGCACGAATTAAAAAGCATGGTTACGTGAAAGAATGGAATTCATTTGATCTGATGGATAGGTAGCGTAGTACCTTGGTATATAGGGGCATAAGATCTTCGTGCATTTTGAAAGCCATGGAAACACATGGGACAAAACAAATTAAGAGAAGAGCTATGTTAGTAAATACCTTACATGGGACAACAACATGCTGGTGGGTAGTCCACAGAGATAATCTTATAGAATGGGAAGATATTGGAATCACCATATCTATTAGGTTTGTAAGGAACAATGCACCTACGTAGATCTACAATTACCATGGTGATCAACCTATTCAACATCAGATTCAACAGTGTGAGGGACTCTGGACAAAAGGACATGAAGCATTACCACCTTCACTCTGGGTGGATACATTGTACTCTACGATACAAGGATGCCCATGCGCTTGGTATGTATATGTAGAACTACATCGAGAGACTAGAAAGTGGAAAAATTTGACTACAGGGATGATCCAGACCTTTGACTACTTTTTTTCTCAACATTCAATAGAAGAGGCATTAAAATTTATCAAGCGCTTAACTATGGGAGATAGTGAAAAATAAAAAGAGCATATTCAGGAATTATTTGATGAGACAGAGTTCGGAGCACGTTTTGAGAAGGAAGAAGAAATGGACTTCATACTACTTGAACACACTTTCCTTGAGAAAGAGAAGGGAAAGATGGTTTACGTCATGGATGATGAGGAAATTAAGAACCTGGATATTGAACATTCACAAGGGGTGCACGAGGTCTTGGAAAGTGTAGACAAGGATACGCATGCCTATCAGAAACCCATCTAGAAAAAGAAGGTGAATATAGGTTCGGAGGCTGAGCATAAGGAGGCCATAATTGGAGACTACTGGTTAGACTCAGAGGTAGAAAAGATCATTGAGTTACTCAGGGATTATCAGGACTTATTCCCTTGAGGGTATCATGAACTTAAAGGCTTGCATAAATCACTTGGGGAAATGAAGATAAAGCTTAAAGATGATGCACACCTAGTTAGAAAGAGGCCTTATATAATGAATCCTAATTTGCGTGAAAAGGTAAAAGAAGAAATTGATAAAATTTTGAAATCTGGAATTATCAAATCGCTTGATGAGTCAGAATGGGTTATCCTAATGGTGATCAGTATCAAGAAGGATGGACAACTTAGAATATGTGTGGAATATATGGATTTGAATGTTGCATGTGTAATAGATCCATTCCTTATGCCATTCACTGACTAAATACTGGAAGGCATGGTAGGGCGTGAAATATATTCCTTCACAAATGGGTATTCCGAGTATCATTAGGTTAGGATTGCTCAGGAGGATCAAGAAAAGGAAACATTTACTACTGAATGGGGAAGTTTTTCCTATACTGTGATGCCTTTTGGATTGAAAAATGCACATGCTGTATTCTCATGCATAGTTGTTCAGGCACAACTTCTTACAAGTTTACCTAGATGATTGGATAATATATGGGCTTGTGAAAGATCATTGTGACAATTTACGCTTAATGTTTGAACGGTGAATACAATTGAGTATCTCTTTGAACATCAAGAAGTGCATATTTTCCACACCATTTGGAATGTTGTTAGGACATATAATCTATAAGGAAGGTTTTCTCGTTGATCTAGCTAAGGTTGCAGTCATTTTAGGCCTAGAGGCACCTACCAGTCAAAGTGAGGTGCACGGATTTTTAGGTCATACATGATATTATAGAAAATTCATCAAAGGGTATGCCAAAATTGTTGCACCCTTGGAAGAGTTACTGAAGGGGAAAGGTACATTTTATTGGGGAGAACCACAACAACGTGCATTTGAGATATTAAAAGAGAAACTTACTACCGCACCCATTACACTTTCCCTCATGGGATAAACTGTTTCATGTGCATGTGGATGCCTCTGGCATGGCCATTGGTGTTGTGTTAGCTCAACCTGTAGAAGGTATTGTTGATCATTCAATTTGTTTTTCTAGTAGGAAGCTGACTCCTGTTGAACAAAATTATACAACTACAGAGTGCGAAGCTTTGTCCATGATCTATGCATTGCACAAGTTTTGACAGTACTTGTTAGCAACACCATTTGTGTTTTATACAGATCACATGGAATTGAAGTACTTTGTAAACAATCCCATATTACAGGGGCACATATGCAAATGGGTACTCTTATTTCAAGAGTTCGATTTCATTGTTGTGGTGAAGCTAGGGAAAAACAATTCTGGACCAAACCATTTATCTAGAATCAACTCAGGAGAGGAATCACAGAAAATTGAAGAAACCATGCCAGATGAAAAGTTACATAGGTCACAACACGCACCATCAGAATTAGAATACATTTTTGTCTTTCTATGGACTGGTATAACATCATAAGGAATGAAGACATTAGAAAAGAAACAACTTGCTATACGCGTGACACCATTTATGTTAATCAGTGGTTATAACTACAAGTTAGGCAAAGATGAAGTATTACGCCATTGTGTATTAGAGCATGAGCGTAAGGATATTGTGGAATAATCTCATGGTGGTATTGTAGAAGGCCATTATGCAGGTGATGCAGCTGCTTGAAAGATCCTACTTGCTAGATTATGGTGGGAGACATTGTAGAAAGATTGTAAAGAATATTGTAAGGTGTGTGATCATTTTCAGCGCCTAGGAAAACCAGGGCAAAGAGATGAGATGCCTTTGAGACCAATTACTACTGTAGAACTTTTTGAGAAATGGGCCATTGGATTTGTATGACCTATTTTGCTAGCCATGTGCAAGACTGGATCGCGCTATATCATTACTTGCATAGATTATCTCACACGGTGGGCATAAGCAACACCTACAAAGGATTGTACAATAGCTACATCGACTAGGTTTCTATAGGAGAATGTTCTTACAAGATATGGATGTCCTTTAAGATTAACAAGTGATAGGGGTACACACTTTTTGAATGAGACAATCGGGATCCTATTAGATGAGTTTATGGTTGCACACCATAAAACTACACCCTACCATCCTCAGGTAAATGGAACTGTTGAGGCTTTCAATAAGATTTTGAGCCAAACTTTGACAAAAATTTGTGACGTTGGAAGAAAGGATTGGGATGAAAAAGTGTCAGCTGTTCTTTGGGCATATAGAACAACTTATAAGAGATTGAACAAAGCCATACCATTTTAGCTGGTGTTTGGCACATAATTCATTCTCCCTATCGAATTTATGTTACCTTCTTTGCACATTGCGTGTGTTGGAGGTATAGATGATGAATAGGATTTAGAAGAGCGTATCAAGAAGATGATTCAACTGGATGAGAAATGAGCCATAGCACGATGGAGTCAGAAGCAGGAAAATGCCAGGCAGAAGGCATGACATGACAAAAACATAAGGGATAAGAAGTTTGAGATTGGAAAAATGGTACTTCCTTATGAATTTAAGTTCTTGCGCCATCCAGACAAGCTCAAAGTACATTGGTTAGGGCCGTATGTCATCACTCACATACTTGAAACAAGTGTTTGCCAGTTAGAAGCACTTGATGGAACATGGCTCCCTAGTTACTTTAATGGGAGTAGGCTAAAGCCCTACTATAAATAAGACTTCTTGGTGTTTATAATAAGGCAGTATTTCCATTTAGATAAGGTTTCCCTTCTATATTTTCTTAATGTATTTCCTTCATTGTTAATATACTTTGTCAATTTAGTTGTTCTTGTGTAAATCGCGCTTGCGTACATGAAGATAATTACTATATGTAGAATGTTTATGTGTAGAGGACTGCACATACCTTTGGTGTGGGGTGGTTGTAGTTATCCAAGTAGAAGACCATGGGAATTGAAAGGTGAAAGGAATAAGCTACTACGGGTGCGCTTTAAGTCAAAAGAAGATTGCTTCTCAAAAGTGACCAAGGATGGAGATGAATGAAAAGATAGTATAATGCGAGGTAAATGGAGGCCATGATAACTACCAGGAGAAGGTACGGTGATGAGGTACTCAGGTGCGCACTGAAGAGAAGTTTGTGACTAGAGGGTAGGAAGGCATGCTAGAAGGTTATAGATGGGGCGTGAAGATGTACCACACAAAACGAATGAATTTGGTCAGTAAATGAGAGGATACTTGGTAGGTGAAGGATTAATAACTTTGAAAATTTTGAAAAAATTATATAAGGATGGGATGTAGATTCATTTTTACCATTGCGACTAAGAGAATTTGAGGAAAAATCCAAGTGTGAAGAGGTGAGTGATCGGGTTAAGGTGTGAAGGGTGTGAAACCAAGCGTGATAAACAAATCTATGTGAAAAGAAGCTTGTGTCCCTAGTGGTGAAGGGTTTGAGTAAAGCAAGGAGGTAGAGAGGAGTTAGGGCACAAAGTTTCCACCTAGGGCACAATTGAATTGAGCTAGGGTTTGATTCGCAAGTTACAAAGTTATAGAGGAAACGATTGCAAGGTAAAAATGATACCCAAGAAGGTAGTTGCAGTAGTAGAAAAGGAAAGAAGAAGGTGGTCGTCGAGGAAGAAGAGATGGCACCCGAAATCCATTTTTTAGAAATGTAATATCTAGAAGGAGTCATCGTTGGACCATGGAGAACAAGAAGGAGCTCGATTCCTTGCTCATTGCTAGGACGAACAAGCGTATGGCGGATGGCATGCCAATTTTTGATGATGCAGGTGAGAAGATTCTAAAGAGAATTGGGGTCTACCAATTATATGAGCTCCCATATTTTAGGAAGTATGAGCCCTTGTATCAGTGGCTCATGAGAAGAGTGCATGAGGAATTCTTCTACTTTGAGAGTTAGAATCTCATATGTGCTTATCTCATCAGTTACAGGTTTGAAGGCCACATAAGAAGACATAAAGAATGATCTCACAGATAAATCCATGATCATGTAGACCATACAAGAGTTGAGATACCTGAAGGGTCCACACGGTATGGATATAGAAAAATTGAAGAACTATTTGGTTGTGCAAGCAACAACACACCTTGTAACAAAGTTGAATGATCAGGAGCAGTGGTCAAAGGTAAACACTATGTGGTTACATGTTGCACATAAGATTTTAGAAGGATCAATCTACAATATTACAGGCTATATTGCAAAACAAATAGTTGAGGAAGCACACACAGGAGGGAAGATCAACTTTGGGGCTGTTCTACTATCACTAGTATTCATGGAAATTGGAGTACCAGATGGGCCGAAGGAAAAAGTATGGGAATACCCCATGGAGAATAAGTCACCAGCTGAAAGGTTCAGTAAGTATCTATGTAAAGGGGCCATGATAGATGACATAAAGAAAAGGGTAGAGAAATGATATGACAGGCTCCGTGCGACATTTGGAGAAGAATGACGCATCCCAAAGGACCTACCATCAGTAGTAGGGACACAAGTCAAGTTTGTTGTATATTAGCATTTCTGTATCATGTATTTCACAATGAAATATGGAGTCTGGAGCCCTTGTTGTAAATTACCTTATGCATTCACTGCAAGGTATTTCCAAGCATCTGTTCACATATTTATAGATACATGCTGACTGGTATTCAATGTAGATAAGGTAGACTGTGACTACCACATGTTTAGAAAGAAGTATGTGTATCTTGGAAGAAGTGCCTTCACTAAGAGGATCGTTTCAGAGGTGTTGACTACTAAGCCAAACTATACTAATTCAGCGATGTATTCGATCTCTCTTAACAAGCTAAAACCATGATTAAAGGGGTTTAATTCATTGTTTAGGGAACTCGGGATCAAATTGAAAATCCACCTCCATGTTTAGCTCCATACCACAAAGTGACTTAAACACATTAATTGAATTTTTTACGTTTCTACTTTTCTCATTTCTGTACTAGTGATTACTTTTGTTTCAATTGATCCCTCATTAGCATTGTATGTTTGAATTATAACCCTCCCTTCAGGGACTTGACAAAGATGATGTGTATTAAATCATTTATTTATTTATTTTGTAAAGATCTAGTATCAAAGTATGAAACCCCAAAAGGCAAACATCATACACACATATGAGTTTAATTAATTTTTTTTAAGGAATTACATAGGGAATCATCCCTAGATTTTTTGTTTTTTTTTCACATGTCTCAAATCTTCTAACAATATACAAGATCTATCTACCCATTTGGGACCTGGTGGTGAAGGGCTAAGGATATACTTTTGTTCCTTTACCACAGTTTGAGGAGGAGGTAACAACTAATGTTTTCCGTTAAGCCTTGAGCCGTTAGGGAGCTCTAATATGAAGAAAAGTAAACTAACAGTATCACGTCCATGAGATTCGATTAGGTTCCCATTAGGAAGATATTTATGACGTTGGTTCTTGTGTCAAGTAAGAAAAACTTAGAAATAAAGAGACTAAAGTGTGATACGACATGATACAAGCTCTAATTAATTACTGTTTACTATAAAAAGTTATGTTATAAGTAAGGAATGGTTAAAACATAGTACATCCATTTTATCTTCTTCTAACTATACAATTAATAAGGCACTAAGCCCTTTTCACAAGTTCTTACAGTATTGAAACAATAACATTTCTACATATTTTTTTTTGTTTTTTTGTTTTTATTTGCCTTCGATTTTAGAGACCCTAAAATAACATAGGTAAATTCCATGGTTGATCCTAGAAACACAATTATATATACATTTATTGTGAACCATAAAAATAGCATACAAACACCTTAATGATTATCATCTATGCAAATACAACAACCACTTCTTTCATACTCGAGCTCAGAAAATAAACCTGCAAAAACATGTTAGCTTTTGTTAGTTCAGATGAACTGGCATGAGCATGCATTCCCTTTTCCTAGATATCTCATTAGAATTAATTGAATGAATAGTGCATGATTTCCATCCCATGACATAAGCAAAATGTAATTAGTGTGAATGTAAACAAAATAGATACCTAGTTAACAAAAGGCACACTGCATAACATATGAAGGCTAAAATTGTGCATTTTCTATCAAAAGTTACTCTTACACCATAAATTCTAAATTATAACAAATTTCCCACATAATACACCTTTTTATTTTCTTTAAGTAAAGATAGTGATAGCAGCTTCACAATTACAAAAATGAATAAAGGAATCATACGACAACCACCCAATATGGAATAGTAAATTATCCTGATAATGCAAAAAGAAGGTAACTAATTTTATTATTCCAAACATCCCTACTCGGACCCAGAGTGCCACACAAACCCACAAAAAAAACATGGAGCCTGGGGGGGGGGGGTTATGGCCACTCAAGGACCCAATCCAAAGATCATGTAAAAAGGAATGCATTGCACATGCGTACACCTTAAAGAATGCAGGTGATGTTTTCTATTGTTATAACTACCAATAAGGTACACTAATGACACACTCAGGTGCAACACACACATGAAGAGAACACACACACACACACACACACACACACACACACACACACATAGGTGGAATAAAATTTGGTTAGTCCACATACGATAAGTTGAAACTTTGAAAGCACTATTAAGCCACAAGTACCAACTCCACACATCCTTCAATGAAAACCCTTCATTCCCAACATAATAAATATTTTAATGTTATACACTTTTAACTGACTTGCTGAAATAACAAAGAAAAGTCTCATAAAAACATTGTTGCTTTGGGGTAATTGTAATTTACCTTTCACAGGTCCCAAAAGCATCTCAAATCTTGGACTTAGTTCTATGTTCACCACATATCCAACATATACATAATTGTTTATTACTCGAAAGGGGTAAAACAATATTCATGCACTCACTACCATGGGTGCGTCCGACAAGGAAAGGATTTTCTTATAATATAAAATTTAGGTAAAATTATACAGTTGTGTCGGGCGCATAGGATATCCCAGTACAAAATGCAAGTGCCTTGAATACTTTAATTATTTTCTCCAAAAATTTAAGTAAGGATGTCCTTATAATAATCCCTCAAATTTTCCATCACAAAGAAGTCGGTGGACCTTTCATAAGACTAGTTAGGGGGATAAGTCAAATGTAGGACTGACAATGATATCCCTTGGCCAGAGTACTAAAATTTTAAGGTCATCATAAGCTAGGTAAGCAAGTTAGATTTAGAAAAATGAATGTTCCGATAAGATGCTGTTGAAAACCTAACTATCTAGTCGCAGCCGATCACATCTGACGAGCATAATACACAGTTCGTTAAAGCTTCTAAAAAGAATAGAAATTTATTATGTCCCAGCCTTGCAGCTGACCTCCTAGGTCTGAAATTGGAATGAGATTATACCAAATTAGATTGCTAAAAAATGATGAGAAAGAGTCTTTCCAATATCATTTCCAGATCGAATTAATTCCAGACCATGATAACATCAAAAGGGCCAACAATACACAAACTTCTCATGAGATAAATATTTTTATTCATTTATCACCTACTTCCCTCTATAACCATAGGGATACACAAAAGAGGTTAAATTGTAGTTTTAAAAAAGGACAGAACTTAAAAAAACAATAAACCATTGCCACGTTGGGGAAGGTCCAATACCAGGTCGCAAAAATAGAATTACTCTCATAGGCATAATAGAGACGTATCTGGTAAAACCCCATACACATCTTAGCAAAAAAAACTACAATATTTTCAGGGAAGGTGCACAACAAACACATAGCATTTAAAATGATATTTTCTCACACAGAGCTATCTAAAACTAACATAACAACCATTTACAAGGAGAACAAGTAATAATCATGTAATCAATACAAATTTGATAAATGGGCTAGGAAAGGGAAAAATGGCTCATGCCTACGCCTCTTGATTCAAAATCACCCTGTGCCTCTTCCATTGCTCTGGAAATCCTCCCAAAATCCCACACCCATCCAAAACATGCCAGACCGTGGAGAAAGCTAGTGGCAGGAGAAGAGGCATCCATCGCCCAAGTTGCAGAGGAGGAGAAAACGAAAGGAAGAGGGTTCATTTTTCAGGAAAAGGAAAACAAAAATGAGCATAAATCCTTAGTTGTTGGATATGGGTGGCTTCTACCAGAAGCTTCATAGCTTCTAAGGAAAATGAATGTGGATCAACTGGAGTAATAAGAGCTCCTCCAACCACCCATTGATAGGACATGCTGGTGCCCATTCTGCATAAAATTTGGCTGGAGTTAATAAAATAAAAAAACATAAAACAAGGAATCAAGGTTGGCCAACCAAAAACATTTGCGGTGAGAATTAGGGTGTGCGCCCCATAGCAATTCCACCTTTTTAAAAAAAATTTCAAACAACATTGACAAACCACTAATTGAACAATCAGTTATATAAGTATAGCTATATATATTTTACATTATTATTATCTTCTTTAATGACATTTTAACCAAAGCATGGACAATATCACTAAACAAGAACCAAATCAAAATTGTCCCTCCTCACCAAACTTGGTCGAACCACCAATACCAAAGCATTATGGAAAATGCCATGAATCATTTACCACCATGGGATAACGATCCATCCAAGTGCAAATAGGATACAAAATTAGAGGTTATATAAATGGCACAAAGTTCATCTTGGTGGCAATCGACAAGGTAGCTAGATCAGGGTTTATCCGTGAGTTGTTAAATCCTAACAATGCACCTTAGGCCAAAGCTTTATGCATATGTCGATGGTGACTGTGCACTGAGATATAATAGAGGCTAATTGCATGGTGAGAAGATTCAGTACCAAGGTCTACTCCAAACGAAATGAGATAACCCATACTCTCTCCACAGGGAGGAACTGTGAAAGAAGGAGGAAACTGAAGTTAGATGAGGAGGCAGAAGAGTCAGAGGAAAGCATGCCTAATTCTCCTACACTTCTAGAGAACATAGAAGAATAGGGTGAGGAATCAAAGGGAAGAGAAGAGGACGAGAAGAGACCAGAGGAGACAACTACCGAGAATGTTCAGGACATGGAGACACAAGTGCCAAATTTGGAAGCTAAAGTCCCTAAGAAGCAATGGTCGAGAAGAGCAAGTGGGGAGCACATTCCACCAGCCATGGGGTATGCAGAGGATGCACGTAAAATTGTCCATGCCCAATTCCATAGGATGATAGCACAGAAGGATTTATTTGGTTTGGAGCTAATGGATGAGGATATGGCAACTGTGCACACTCGAAAGCAACTATCATGGTCAATACACACCCACATGGATGAGCCTGAATTTGATGTATGCGAAGAGTCATGCATTTTGAGATGGTTGAAGAAGGCACCCCAAGCTAGACACATGACAGTAAAGCCTACTATCATGTTAGATGAGCAGGTAAGCAACAAATTGGTGAAGGTTTCTACTGAAGTGGCTAGAAGAAACATGGACAAAGATACAAAAATCAGAGTGCTGCACGAGGAGATGAAGACAAAGGATGTAGAGATAGCGCACATAACACAAGAGAGGGACTTCACACAAAAGAAGAATGAAGTATTTATCAGCATCATAGAGGAGATTGGGGACAATGTCATTAGAGCAAGGCCACACTTGGAGGCCAAGGTACCACAGATGTTTCCTTCAGTGATACACTATGTGGGAAAGTTGGTGGACTTGGTACTTGAAGATGAACCTCTATGCATGACAGTGCCAAGGAAGCTATAGCAATATGAGAATGAGAGAAAGTGTTAGTGATGCGAAAGATTGCATCTTATGAAGGGATGCTACAAGCGTTACAAGAAGTATTGAAGAAAGTAGACCAGGCTTTAAATATCTGCACAGCTCCAGAGGTGCTTATCAAGCATAAAGACCCTAGAAGAAAACAATGAATTCTAGAAAGCAATGAAGGATGAGACATTGGGCCACACAAAAAGATTGTTAATAGTGAAGCAGAAGCATGAGGCACTGGTAGTAACACAAGAGACGTACAAGACTTGGCTTGAAGAGATTGGGACGATAATTACATAGAAGATGGATCTTTTAGAAGGAAGAATGACATCAATGTCCAATGTTGTGTTGGTTCTGTAGAATGAAAAGGGAGAGATTGTGAGGGATGAGTTGGAATCCATTGCTATGGACATCCCAAAAAAATTAGAACAAGAATTGACTAAATGATAGGTTTTGGAGTCTGAAATAAAGGAGGAGTATCCAGAATTGATACTGCAAAGTGATACAGAGGAGGTTGTCCCATAAAAATTCTTTATTTGTCTACATTATTTCATTCTTATTCTTTCCATTATTCTATTCTTTACTTCAATTTTTGGAGGAATACCCATTGTCGGGATGACAATGAGATTAGTGTGGGGTAATGTTGATCAGAGAATACTTGTTAGAGAACACACAAGGAGTCTGTGTGGAAGAAAAGGCCAGGATTAAGGTTACGGAAGGACAGGAAGGACCCACACGCAGAAGGAAAATTTAGCATTTAGGACTTAGTTGATTTTGAGCATGACAACCTATTTTTAGAAAATGGCGTGCAAAACACACCAACGATGCAGAGACATGTACACTATGCATTGTCTATATTTAGAGGATCATATCAAAGTGTTTTTCATGGAGATGAGATAAGAATAAGATTGACACTTCAGTTAACTGTAAGAGGCCTATTGATAACACACTTGCATGTGTGGTTATGCCCATGAACAACACGTGGATATTAATAGTATGCAACCTATTTCTGGAATAGATAAGCGGTGAAGGGAAAGTCCCCACCCTATATATATAATTTGAGGTACATAGTAGAAGAGAGAAGGAGTGAGATGGATGTATGAAGGTATATAGATATACACATATGACTAAATTAATGTATCAAATCCATACACACATTGGTATCGATTTACATTATTTCCATTATTAATAGATGGAAGATATTGATTGAATCTAAGTATCATTCCTGTGTGTAATTGAGTAGTGCATGTTATTGATTCAGTTATGATTACTGTTTAAAGCTGTTATTTCATAGATTTGAAAGTAGCATACATTTTAGAATGATAGATTAGTTATGAATCTATATGTTTTGTCCTTCATCATGCTAACATCCTACTACAACAACCCTAAAGAGGGACTTGGTACATTTGTGCACTTCGGGTAAGCACTTAGTCTAGGCTAAGTGATGTGCCAACACATCTAGGGAGTTGTCTAGTAAATTCTAGGTTGCATCAATCATTTTTTTTAATATGGGAAGCATGGTTAGGATTTCTGATGCATGAGCCTTATCTGCATTGATACGTTGGTCTGTTATGACCTTAAGGAATGTAATGTGGTTACATAACTAAGATCAATGAGGAATATATGGTTTTGTTATAAATATACATTGTTAATGGGTGTAAACCCTAGTGCATCTTCTTTATGGTATGAATCATATATGTTATTTGTTTTATATTTCTCTTGTTGTCTGAATGGATGAATTAGTATAATGCCTCATCTTAATTTCTCAGAATGAATTCATGTTTCTTTAATCTTTTTCTAAGTTTCTATCATTAATCAATGTATTCCCACAAGACTCACATAAAGGAGGGGCTCGGTGCCTGCGTGTGCCTTGGGTGAGTGCCCAATGCTCGCTGGGTGATAGGCTATCACTCATGGGATTATACTATTGTTATAAGGGCATAAAAATGAATACAATTTGATAAGAAGGAAAACTAGTAGTTGAGAGACAAGAACCCCATTAGATTGCGAAAATCATTTAGTATGGCCATCTAAATTAAAAATAACATCAAAGTGGTTTGTTAACCTCCAAAAAGAGAAGTGGTAAAAGTTGAAAATCTTGAAAAGCCACAAGCAAGTAAATCTACTAATCTGGAAGAAGTTGATAAGACCTTGGTAGGAGTATTAAAAGAAATATCCTACAAGCTTGAAAGAGGTGAGAAAGGGTTAATTTATGGCCCTCAAGTACAAAACCAAAACCAAAATCAATATCAAAATATATTTATAGGAGATCATAGGGTTGATGATAGAGGAAAAATACATATGGGTCAAAATGATAGGAAATATGCATTTAAAGACAATAAAATAGTCCTTGATCCATTGGGGGAAAGAGTTGTAGTAGTTGAAGAATAACACATCATTGATTGGTGTGATAAGTGTTTGTTGGATCATGTTCCTTGTAAACAACCTTCCTTGGCTGAATATGTTATTGAATCAGATTTTGATGATGCATGTGTCCTTGATCATCAAGTACATTTCAAACAAGGTGCAACCTCTACTGACCTCCTATGTGCCAAAACTACTAATGATATTGGGTAAAATATAAATAAGTTATATTATCTTCCCTTTGAGCTTAATGTTGATTTTTTGTGGATAAGATAAAAAGAGTTTGGTTTAAGGTGACCAAAAAACATCAAACATTAAGAAATAAGTTTTAAATAGAAAACCAACAAAAATCCATAGAGGTTAAGTAAAAAATACTAGACAACAAGCCACCACAAAACAAATCCAGACTACCGAGAGTCTGCATATTAAACAATACATTTTTAGTCAAAAAACCTAAAAAGAGTAACCAACATGACAAAGGAAAAATGGCAAGCAAAGGGCATCCATTAGTTCTCCATAATATTTTTATGGGATCTGGTGCTCAGCCCGCCATCCTTCCTGCCTGCAACTTTAATGATCACTCCCTTAGGTCTTTTCTCCTCCTTTTCCATAGTCTAGGTGTTTACACTCATGAGATCCTTTAGGATTTCCTTATCCTTGTATTTATTTTGGGTGTTCATGACCTCCATATCAGAACCCTCATCAGTCTTAGAATAATCACTGTCAGAACTACTACACATGAGCTTCATATTGGGCTTGTTTTCCTCCTTGGCCATTTGATCCTAAAGGATAGTGACCCTTTGTTCCTACATGAAAAATATTCTTGAATACCCTTAATTCTCTTGTTCTAGACCTCTATTTTGTGTTGGGAATCCTTTAGTTCATGTATGAGATTCTTATTAATAGTAAGAATAGCATCGACAGTTAACTCAACACGTAACAGTCTAGCTTCCCAGTCCACAAAATCCTTTTCCCTATTACCAGAACTCTCACCCACATTCTAAACCCCCCTTTTCAAGTTACACAGAATGTCCACTATCCTCTCAGAAGTGTCTTTCCCTTTCCTTTTCTTCATATGTTTGAGGGCCAGTGCCAGGGTTTCATGGTTAAACTTTGGGATCACTATTGTGCCCAGGATGTGCAGGTATAATGGGTTGGCTTCTTTGGACTAATAAAATAATAAGGCCTTGATAGAGAGGGGCATCAATTTTATTATTTTTGAAGTCCTTAATGGTGGATAATAGGGACCTATATAGGAAGAAAACCATACTCATGGTTTGGTTTCTACGAAATAAGTTTAAAATAGAGAGATCGTGAGAGAAAATCTTCTGAAATTTTCCTTCCAAAGTCAAGTATTTCATGACCACTAAGCTGAAATCAGCCCAACAATCAGGGAGGAAAGTACACATTATACCATCATTGTAAGCAATGATATGCTCACAGGCCTAAAAAAATTGGTAATTTTGTACTTTTTGCTTGCTTTATTCTTATAGATTTTGAGCCCATCCATTTTAAGACCCGTTATATCTGTTATGGAATTCTTAGAGACCCTAATTTGAACCCCTCTAAAAATAAATCCCCCATCAATCCAAGCCTTTCTGAAATCAACAAAAAGCGTAGGGTCATTACCTTTAAGGTGAAAAATATACCTAGTGAAGCCCCATTTTCACAACAATTTTCACAATACAAACTCATTTTTTAGGTGAAGGAAGGTAGTAGGCTCGGTTAGAACCCTATTACCTCCCATTGTTTGCTCAATTTTTATTTCTTTAAACACCAGCCAGATGCAACCACCAATATCAAAAAACTTAAGTAAATTCCAAATCAAATGACTCATAACCTTTCCCAAAAGGAAGAACGTCTTTTCAAAATCCCAAGTGTGTGATTCTTGGTCTCCACCATTACACAAACTTCTAATATGTGTCATCATTAATCAGATTTTTTATATTTTCCCAAGGAATACATTTCCCTGGTCACGTCATTAGTTCTAACATGTCATTGCATTGATCAACAAGTACATCTGCAAGTTTATTACCAGCTCTGTAAGTGTGTTGGATGACCAATTTATCAAATGATTCTAAAATTCCATGAGCTTCCTTGATAATGTTTATGAGTTTCCACCTAGACTTAATCTAATCCTTTAGAGCATTAATAACACAAAAGGATTCACCTTTTATAAGGATGAATTTTAAACTAAGATCTTTGCACATTATGATGCCCTAGAGCATATCCTTTGCTTCTACATAATTATTGGTATGATTACCAATACGACCCATAGGCCCAGATGCATCTACCCAGGTGATCAGAAATTAGACCTCCTCCTCCAGAAACGTTGGCCTTCTATTTGGCCAAGTTTTCAAAATTGAGCTTGAAGCAACTGTTAAGGGGATTTGACCATTTAGCACTTTGGGTGACCCTCTCCTTCACAGGTCTATTAGGAATGATGTCTATGTTACTAAGAATGTTTTTTTCCCTATTCAGACACTTTTAGACTATTTGGGATTTAAAATCTGAGCATTAACTTTAAGAGACTGTCTCACCTTTTCAATAACCTCTCCATGATGGAATTTTTTTTCTTGAAAATCCTATTATTTTGTTCCAACCATAGCTCCTATAATGTGTGAGGGAGGTAAAGTTTTAAGATTTTCTTAACCAGATCATGCTGAAAAATTGAAGCTCCATTGATTAGGAAGTAGGGCCACATTCCCAGGAAAGACCATGTGTAACTTAAAAATTCTAAGGACAACAAAGAAGACTTGAAAGGAAAAGGAGCATTCCAGGAAGAGATGTTGAATTGACTCTTTATTACATTTGCAAAGTCTGCATCTATTAGTGATGATCATTCCCCTTTTTATTAACATATCCATAGTTAGGATCTTACCTTTAACAACCTCCTTGAAGAAGATATTGATTTTGGGAATAAGATTCTTATTCCAGACCTTCCCTCAGAGAGTATTAGATTCAATGTGCTCAAAATTTAACAGATAACCAAATTTAACTCCACATTCCCCCATGTCCATAGTTCTCCAAATCAGCTCATCCTAAGCTCTATAATGGGGTAAATGGTAATCTTTAAGGCTCTTATTTAGGTTTTGAAAGGGTTGTATATCCCCAAGGTAGTGGGGGTGGAGGATGGGGATCCACTTCCTCTCTTCATTCCAATAGTTGTAAGCCCATTCTCCCCATTCCTGGTTAAATAATGACCAAAGTTCACTCCACGGATCTACCATTTTCAGGGCTCTATCCTTGATCCATGGGTCCTCCCAAAAATTTTAGGGCTTAATGTTGGTATTGATATGGCTCAATATTTTTAGTTTCCTAATCATGAATTTGAATATATTATAGCTCTTATGATAAAAAGGTATGCTGGATAAGTCCCTTCCAAAGAGGATAGAGAATTGTTGATTAATATAATTATGGCCTAGGAGAAGAAATATAATTTGAGAATGATACAAGTAACGGGGCCTCCCCTAGCATCAAAATTAAAGATTCCAATCTTAACTAATGTCCCTAAAGGTTCCCCCAAGAGAACCATACCATGTAAATCCCCTATTGTAGAACCTATCCCAAGTATCCCTTATATTGTTTTTATTTTGAAAGAGTCTATACCATCTTTAAAAGTGATCACTCTCCCCTCCAATGTATCCCTACGAAAGTATAATGTTTGTTATATGGCCTAGATCCCAATCCAATTAAAAATCATTGTTCCTTTGGTATAAATTCTTAGGATTCATGAGAACAAAAATATGATAATTGAGTATTTGGGATTTAAGGAGGATGTTATTGCAAAAAAAAAGCCTCACCCTTTATCACTATAAATGAAGTTAAATAACCTCAAAATATTATTTATCCCTCCCCTGAAGTTTATTTAGGAACATATTTGGTAGAGAGTCAGTTGGATGTTGATCCATTTTACACTGCACTAATTGTAAATGGTTGGCTCCTACAAAATTGTATGTATGATTCAGGTTCTTCTTGCAACATAATGTCATTGGTAGTTATGAATGAATTGGGAATAATGATTACAACTACTTATGGAAGATGATAAGTTATGGATTCAATAGAATTTCATATTTTTGGATGTGTCAAAGGATTATTTATGTAGTTAGTATCTCATCCAGGCAAGTACTTAACCATGATTGTTGTTGTTATGGATTTTCCTACCAAATGGGGAATTTTGTTATCAAGAAAGTGGGAAGTAAGTGTGCGGATGGACCTTTCTTATGCCTCCATTCTATTGGAAGGAAATTAGGTCAAGCTATATAAGGAAGATAAGTTATTACACTTGATTGAAGACCTAATGAATGCAACTTATGAGGTGTTGTAAACATATATGGACTTGGGTAAATTTGTGGGTAATGGTGATTTTGATAATCAATCCCTTGAATTTAGGACTTATTTGGAATACCCTTGTGCTCCCTTGGATATATACTTTGATGATGAATGGTTCAGTCGTGGAAATGGAGTAGGTATAGTGTTGGTTTCCCCTAAGTAAGGATCCTTTAAATTTTCATTCAAGTTATGATTTGAGTGCACAAATAACATTGATGAATATGTGGCATTAATACTTGGTTTGACGATTGTTTCGAGAAATGTTGTAAAGGACCTAATTGTGAAAGGTGACTCTAAATTGGTTGTAAAGTGAATTAGAAGATTATATGAAACCAAGAATTATAAGTTGAAATAATACATGATTGCAATGTGGGATTTAATTGATTTTTTTAACTTCTTTTAATACTGAATACCATGAAAGAAATCAAAATGTAGAAATTGATAGGTTAGCACTAATGGATTCTTAGTATGATAATCAAAGCACACCCCTATACTGCAAGTTCGAAGTAGAAGTTCTTGTTAAGACCTTCCATACTTGAAAAACATTCAACACTGACATGTGTTTGATGATTGATTCCCACATCATGAGATTATTTAGGTTGAAAAGATGATTTTTCCAATTAGTTGATTGAATCTTGAGCCTATAATAGAGGTGTGTGAGGGAAAAGAGACCTTGTTTGGGAAGGAAGTGATTCAGTTGAAAAATAATGTAGTCCCTAGAGGGTTGATCATAATTAAATATCCACTTTTAATGGAGTTAAAAAAATTATGAACAAGTCCATACACACACCAAAATATGTCCACTGAATGTCAATTTAGGAACTTACCAAGATCCAAGAAAATTTTGGTTGGGTGGAAACTTGAAGTGCAAATGAAAAATAGGCCTATACACTAAACTATTAAGGAAGTATCATGATTGTTTGGCTTGGTCCTATTTTGAGTTGAAGGATTATAGGGAAAAACTATTCTAGCATGTGATACCCCTAAATTTGGAGCATCACACCAAGCCTTTTAGGACAAAATAATAGGCCAATTAACCCCATCCTTGCAACTAAAATGTAAGAATAGACTCATGAAACTCAAGGATAGGAGTCATCATACATCTTACTAGGTACTATTCCTAGGTTTTCAATATGGTTCCAATAAGGAAGAAGAATAGGGATATCAAATTATGCATGAAGAATTTAGAAATTTGAACAAGGACTTCACTAAAATTAAACCTACCCTATTTACCTAATATGGACATAACCTTATGAAAAAGGTAACAGGGTCAGAGATGTTATCAAGATTAGATGGTTTCACAGGGTGTAATCAAGTGGTGGTTAAGGAATCAGAACAATACAAGACTGTTTTCACTACTTGTTGGGGAGCTTATGTCTATCTCAGAATGTCCTTTTGGTACTCATGAATGAAGTGAGATTACCTTCCAAAGAACAATGGATGTTACATTTATTGGATTCTTAAATGAGGTTATTGTGGTATATCAAGATGATATAACAATATTTTCTAAAAGGAGAGGTGACCATTTGTATTACCTTGAAAAAAAATTGATCAGGTGAAAATAATATGGTATCTCATTGAATAATAAGAAAATGCCACTTCAGTGTGTAAAAATGTAATAGTTATGGGGCACATATTTTGTCTTAAGAAGGATTTATGTTTGAACCTGAAACGGTAGAGGCAATTGATAAGGTACCTATATGCTCAAATCTAAGAAGGGCTAACAATATTTTTTTGGTCAAATCAACTTTGTGAGAAGGTTCATATAAAATTTTGTTGAGATCACTCTACATATCACAAGTATGTTGAAATAAGGATCATGTTATCAATTAAGGAGATGAGGCAATACAAGCATTCAAATGAGTAAAATATGCATTAAAGACTACCACATGTGTTGTCCATACCTGATTATAAAACGAGTGTTTCATATTGTCTCCTTTGCATCTGAATTTATTGCCATTACATCAATTTTGTTACAAAAGGATGATAATAGGCCATGAGAAACCAATTGTATTATTCAAGAAATAACTTACAAGGATCTAGTACTGAAATATATACAATCATGGAAATAGAAGGTTTTTTTTCCTTAGTCAAATCCACTAAAATATTTCATGATCTTACATTCTTGAGCTCAAAGGATCATTGTCTATGTGCCACACACCATGGTCAAATACATCTTAACATAGATGAAAGTCCTAAGAAAAAGTGATACAAGATGGGTCAATAAACTCTAGGAGTATGACATGGACATTTAAACCACCAAATTTGGTAAGAGGAATATGTGGTTTGGAAATATTAATGATAGAATACAAATTTATGCAAGTTATTGAAGTACACAATAGTGATATTAATTTGAGTGACCTACATGAAAAGTAAGTGCATCTATCTTGTACAAATACATAGTTTATTATTTGTAAAATTTGATTTTTCTTTTTTGACTAGATAAGAATCAGAGAAGGAAATTAAAATCAGTGTCCCAAAAAATATCCTAATAGACCTTGGTTCAACTTGGAAGAATTTGTAAGGGGTCTTGTTGAGATGTATAACTGAGGATGAGGATCTTAAGTTGATTAATGAGTTTAACGGTGGAGTTTTTGGTGGCCATTATGTTTTTAAAGTGTCTACTTATATAATTATGAAGGATATTAGTGGCCATCCCTTTTCAAAGATGTTTCTCAATTGGTGAGAAAATTTAAAGACTAACAATGTTTCTCTGGTAGGTTAAGAGCTTTTGGGTATCTACTTTTGCAACATGTTTCAGATGAGGATCCTTTTAGACATTGGGGGTTATATTTTATTAGTGATATGAAATATGTTTCCTCTATTGGTGATAAGTGGATCTTTATGGAAACTAATTATTTTACTAAGTGGGTTGAGTAAATCCCCACCAAAAAGGAAACACACCAAGAGGTTATATATTTACTTTTAAAACACATCATTTGTAGGTTTGGTATCACTACCAAACTGGTACCTAACAATGCCATGAGCTTCAGAGATAAAACCTTAGCAACCATGTGTAATGAGTATGGGATAATCCTCACCTATGCTTCCAATTACAATCCTCAAGGAAATGGGCAAGTTGAATCAAGTAAAATAAATAAATCAAAATACTTAAAAGGACATTGGAACTTAATAAGAGAAAGTGGGATGAGAAGACAAAATTTACCTTGTGGTTTGATAGGGTTACATTAAAAAGGTCGACTGGAAAAATACCATTTGAGTTAGTGTATGCTGTCCAAAAATTATTGCATATCCATTTTTAATTTTCAGCCTATCAGTATATGCAACAATTGGGAGATGAAGAGGGAGTTGACTCTTATGTAACAAGGATCAACTAGATCATTGAGCTTGATGAGATCATAAGAGAATCTCATCAAAGGCACATAAAATTCAAATAAAAACTCAAAAATATATTTGATAGAAAGGTTACTCCAAGAATTTTCCATGTTGGTGATTTAGTATTTCTATGGGATAACAAACATGGAGACAAAGGAAAACATGGGAATTTTGATGCATTGTGGATTGGTCCTTACTCTATCAATATCGGGATTGGAGAGAATATGTAACATCTATTTTATGCTTCATCAAATTAAGGGAAAATTATTTTTTTACCCAATTAATTAACTTGATACCTTCAATGATTTTAACATACATAAATTAAAATCCAACATACTATGCCTTCAATTATCATCAACAATAAGTAGATTAATCTAGTATTAATTAATGTACATAATCCATCTATATAATCTATGATAACCATGTGCACCTGTTAGGGTTTCAAATCCTATTCAATCCCCCTCAAACACTCTTAACAAGCCAATATAATCAATATATCATTTGGTTAGACATTTTAAAGGTATAAAGAATCATGTGCATATTCTTAGTGTCAGCTAGGAAAGTATACAAGTAATTTACTCCTGCTCACAACACAATTAAAAGAAGAAATGGTGATAGATAATGTAACCAATCATTTGCAATACTATGGCTATAGTTTTCTGGAAATGTGCTAGTAAGCCTAGTTTCATGACTTCACATAAGCCACTTGAAACTTGACCTTCTATTCACCGAACAACCATATCAACATAGTTATCAGGATTCATTTTCATCATTTACTTTTTAAGTTTACTGCTACTCTTCTTAAGTAATCATTAATTAATAATTTCAAATACCAAAGATGCATATATCATAACTTGGCATCCGGGTCATGTGGTTCATGCCAACATCAATTCGGGATCCCTACAGGAAATGGTACGTTCACATAATGACCAAAGTAATTACGCGTCTATCCCTCTCCCCGTAGCCATCCCAAATTAGTATGGGTATGAATCACATGACATGAAATTTGTGTCGTGATTTCTACCCCCGATTACTATTCATCATTTTTTAAATTCTAATAACCAGATTAACAAAGTTCGATTAAGTTATTGTTAGAGTAGGTATTTTCCTTAGCTCTTGTTCACCTAGGTACATTATTTACCTTTATTGTATTTATCCTCACCCACTTATGTGTGTGGATATTTCTTTTTATTTATTTAGATATTAGGAGATATTATCTTGTTGTTAGGTATAGTTCTTTCCTTGATCTATGGTATTGACTAGTTCTTTCCTAGATCTATGGTATTGACTAGATCCTTGATGTCTAGCTCTCTCATAAATCTATGGACTTGACTAGTTCTTTGATGACTAGTTCTTTCCATGATTTATGTCTTGATCTACGACCTTGACTAGTTCTTAGATTGTTATTCCTTGCCTATATAAGCAAGGCCCATTCTCATTGTATTTCATTGAGTTCCATAATAATATATGATACTGCTTCTCATTTGTTTGCAAAAGGTTTTATGTAAAGTTATTCTGGTGAATTGCTTTCATCTTATTGATCATGGTGTTTGATTAGCATCTGTGTTCTTGGCTTGGTACGATCTGGTTATCGTCCCTTTCAGTTATCTCATTTATGATAGAAGCATGTAATGAACTCTATGAGTCACTTTTACAATGTATGAACCTTATTTCACATGATCATATGATATGGTGAGATATGATCATTTAATAGATTTAATCAAGTATAATTACATCTAATTCTTAACATAACTTAATTACCGTTCATGTTCATTAATAATTACTTGATCTAATTAATTCACCTAAGTCAGTTAGGTACAATGGTATTGTCTCATGTAATCATAATGTAATTTTATAATTTTTGTATGTCAATGTAGTTATTTACAACTAGGATACTAAAAATATAATCCTACATTGCAGATATGATTCTTCACCCAAAGGTAGGTTGCTGATTTATAAGTCTAAAGTATATTACTCATTATTCCATACTTAAATTTATAGACATTGTTTTGTAGGTTATGAAGTTTAGTTACATCTAATAGTCGTATTTAACTTCATTCTGCACTGTGATAGATTTTTTATTATATCCTTCTTTTTCCTTACAATGTTAATAGATCATACTTCCTTATTTAATTCAACTTCTCACAAAGAAAGCTTTAGTATATTCAACATGTGGGACCTTGCACACTTGAGATGGATCTCTGGATAAGGTTGGTTCCTCTATCTATTTCTACTTCTACTGCTACTCCTAATGCTGAAAGGTAAAACTAAGCTAACAATGCCAAGGGACTAGGGATATAAGGATAACAGAATGGAAAACTAATCTAAGGAAGGTGATAGCACCAAAAAAAGAGGGATGAACACCATCTGTTCTGAGTGAAAATTAAAGGGAAATGCGTCAAGGGAGGCTAGGCACACATAACACATAACAACATGCATTTACACAATCAATTTTCATGAAACACAACTAGAAATGGAGCTGAAAGGGACGTAGAGTGACACAACAAGCACAAAATGTAAAAGAATGGAAAGAAGAAAGAATACAAACACACTTAGGATAGAGAATAGTCACAAAACAATGCTTCCATTACTTCCAGAAATGCATAGAACTGTTACAATGGCGAAAGAGGCTGATATCCACATGCATGAGCTAGATATAGAGGTCTGCAACTCAAAATACAAAAATATGAAGTCCTTAGAAAAATGCGTAAGGATCCAAAGTGTCCAACATTAACAATGAGCCCAACTCTTACATTTATAGATGAATCCATGGAAGAAGAAGAGAAGAAGGAGGGAAAACCTAAATTTGAAATATAACCACCAACAAGAAGCATTCAATGCCTACAAATCCACCTGCAAATCTATCAAATGCATTTCCCCAAGTCTGTTTGGTGTGTTAGAGAAGGAAGGAAGGAAGATCAGATCAAATCGGGTGGTTGGAGCAATTAGATCTACTCATTAATGCTCAGAAAGATGTTTTCCCATTTCTCACCTACCAAATCTACCAAGAATTTGAATTTGAATATCTAGCACTGTAGCCTACATCAGGTAGCTATCGATTGAGACTAGGCATGTGCCGATCAAAGATCTGTAGCAAAAGATATGGTTGTCAGAAGTTTTTTAGGGCCACCTATGTATGCAAGACACATGGTGTGCATGGATTGGCTGAAAGGATGACCAACTATGTAAAATGTTTTGTCATTTCTGCCATGTGTCACTCATTGATTTGCTGCAAGGATTCGTGCCCTGTTGGCACGCTTTGATAGGTTGTGTGTGGCACACTCAAGCATGTCAGAGAATGATGCAACACAGAATGACATAGAGGAGGGTGTAAAGGTATGTGCATGGAAGAATGAGGCGCGGGAAGAAGGAAGAAGGAAGGTGCATGTAATCGTAATGTGTGCAGAGGAAATGGGGAAAACTGGTGAGCGGAAAATGTATGGTCAAGGCATAACTATTTACAAAGTAATGTGCAGGGTACATGAGAGGGCTAGGGAATTAGCTGATTGAAGTAAGTGCAAGGTGCGTAGGATGAATAACTGCTAGGAAGAAGGTGAATTCATAGAATATGTGCGCAAGGTAAGAGTGGAACAAAGAGGAAAAGGAAAATGGAAAGGGGAGAAGGGGAAACGTGCAAGGGCGTGCAAGGAAATAGTGACCAAGTGAATGTGCCAAGGAGACAATTGAGGTGTGCACCACTTGTAATGAAGATCTCTGAGCTAGAATATGTATGTAAGTTATCCAAATAACTAGGAGAGTTATTTGGATAACAGTTTTGGTGACTTTTGGGGCCATCTTCCTGCTAGATGAAGGAGATCAGTAGCCTAGAGAATCCATTGGGCATGGAGTCTACTATGTAATCATGAAATTCTGATATTCAACTTTGAAGAATTGCTCCCGAAGTCACTTGAAGGATCATTTCTTGACTCTATTCTGAATCCTACAAACTGCTGAAAGAAGAGTGCCACCCTGGAAGGAAAATAAGAGTGCGCACAAGAAGCACACGAGCAGAAAGAACTATGTACAAAAAAACAATGTGTGCACAACACACTTGGAGGAATTAAAACTACTCTAATATATACAAAATGATGTAGCAAACTTAATGGAAGGGTTTGAGATAGATCCCATTTATTGGGATTTACAGTGCACCTCCATCAAGATGAGTTAACTTGAAAGAGTTAGCCTCCTTGCATGAACTGATGATGTATGGGCCACTCCAAAGTGCATCAAACTTTGAATGGTGCCCTGGTTTAGCTCTGTCAGCATCCCATTTCAAGACCAAGTCCCCAACTTTGAAAGCTTGAGGCCTAGCCTTTTTGTCAAACCATTTCTTTGTTACTTGCTGATGTTGTTCTAGCTTGATCATGGCAGAGTTCCTTGATTCTTCAAGATTAACAAGCTCTACCATTCTGATTTCTCTCTGGTCTGTGCCTTCAAGCTCAAGCTATTGGGCAAGCCCCAATGAGTTCAAATCAAGTGTTAAAGAAAGTGTAGCCTCCTTTCCATAGACAATTTTGTAAGAAGAAGTACCTATTACTTTTTAACTGTGATTTTATCTTCCCAAAGCACACGCAAGACCTTTGTATGCCACTATCTTTGGCTGATGTTCATTGTGTGCTTCATGATCCTGATCAGGTTCTTGTTTGTTGACTCTTCCAGACCATTTCCTTGAGGGTAATAGTTGGAAGAAGTCTTCAGATAGATGCCCAAATTTAGAGCCCAATCAGTGATTTTAGTGCCAAGGAAGGCTTTTGCATTATCAGAGATAATGGTTTGAGGAATGCCAAACCTTGTGACTATACCTTCGAGAAAGTCAAGGATGACTGAATCAGTTGATTCCTTGAGTGTGACAACTTCTATCCATCTGGTAAAGTAGTCTGTAGCTATCAGCACCCATTTGTGTCCAATGCTTGAAGGTGGATTGATCATGCCTATGAAGTCAAGACCCCATTGTGCAAAAGGCTGATCCACTTGGATTGGTCAGAGGGGAAGCACTGCCAATCTCTTCTTTCCTACAAAGAAAGCACATTCCTTGCATTTTTTGACCCACTTGTGTGCATCTGCAAAATAGAGTAGGCCAAAAGATACCTACCATTATGATCTTCATTGTTGTAGTTTTGGTAGAGAAGTGTCCACCAGAGAATCCATCGTGAAATTTTGCTAACACTTTTTCAGTCTGTGTGTCATTGATACACCTTAACAACACACCATCAAGATTCTTTTTGAAGAGAATTCCATCAATCAAAACATAAGGGATAGATTGTAACCTCAGATGTCTTCTCTTTTCCTTGTTTAAGCTAGGAGGGTATGCACCCTTGGAAAGGAATGTGATCATGTCCTTCATCCAGTCATGTGTGCCAGGATCTACATTCTACTCAAGTTCTGCGTGTGGGAGAGCTTCATCAAGAAACAATGAAGTCTCAGATTCATTGTGTGTGTCCTCAGCAAGTTGCTTGCAGAGCACACTACCTCTTACTAGCTTTGTGGCTTTGATAGTCACATCATACTCCATGATTTTGGTCACCCATCTTGCTCTCTTTTCACTGATTTTTGCTCCCATGATGAAGTCTCTAATAGAAGAGTGGGATACTAACACCTTGATATGATTTGTGGTGAGCATACTCTTGAAATTCTTGAGCATGCGCATGATGGCGTAGACCTGTTTCTCCATGTGACTATATTTTAATTCATAATCCTTCAGTGTCTGGCTGAAGAAAGCCACTGGTTGTTCTAGCCCTTGTTCATTTTCTTGTGTTAGGACAACAACAACACTTGCATCAGTGCCATAAGCATAAAGGATAAAATCCTTTGAGTAATTCAGGTTGATGAGTGTTGGCGTGCAAGAAATCTCTTGCTTGATTTTGTTGAAGCTTTCCTTTCCTTCTGCTGTCCATCTGAAATTTATGTCCTTCTTGAGCATCAGGGTGATGGGCTGAACCAGTCCTGCAAAGTTAGGAATAAAATGCCTAACAAAATTGATCTTACCAAGGAAGGACTGCAAGGCCTTTTTATGCACCGGTAGGGAAAGAGCTAGGATGGCTGAAACATGCTCAAGGATCAATTGTGATGCCATCCTTTGAAACCACATGGCCCAAGAGCTTTCCCTGTGCCACTGTAAAATTACACTTCTTGGGGTTAAGAGATACCCCACATTTTCTACATCTCTCAAATACTTTCTCCAGGTGTGACATATGATCAGTGATTTTCTTTGAGAAGACTGTAATGTCATCAAGGTAAACCAAGATGAACTCATTGATGTAACCTTTGAAGGTAATGTCCATGGCACGCTGAAATGTTGCACCTGTATTTGACAGACCAAAGGGCATCTTCTGATATGCATATGTTCCCCACTTGGTTGTAAACACCATTTTGAATTGATCCTCTTCCTTGACCAAGATCTGATTGAAGCCAGAGTATCCATCCAACATTGAGAATCTTTGCACGCTGGCCACAGTCTGCAGAATCTACTCCATAGAAGGAAAAGGATAATGATCCTTTAGAGATGCCTTGTTCAAATCTCTGAAATCAACACAGAGTATGATTTCACCATTCTTCTTACGCACCGGAACTAGATTCATGACCCAGGTAGAGTACTTGATGGGAAAAATAATCTTCACCTCAATGAGTTTGGATAACTCCTTCCTCATGAGGGGCTCTATCTTTGGATTGACTGGTCATTGCTTTTGTCTGATGGGCTTGATACTAGGATCAAGGTCAATGGAGTGTTGAGCAACACTTAGATCAAAACCTTTGAGGTCTTCATACTCCCATGAGAAGATATCACTGTATTTTTGATAGAGAGAGATGAAGGCCTCCTTTTCATCATGCACACAAGCTTTACTGAGAAGTAACTCCTTTCCATGTGCAATAGTGACTGGGGAGAAGTCTTCTTGCGTGGTGTGCATATACTTTTCTTCACCCTTGAACTCATCATCAGGGCTAAACATTTTCTCTAAGGTGACCATCCCTTTAGGCAACTTATTTTTCTTCAGCTGTATTACTTGGTCACCATAGCTGTCATGCAAATTAGCTTACATGTTTGGTGAGAATTCAGCTTCATTCTGAATGAACTGGATGATCTACGCATCACTATCAAAAACTTTCCAGCTGGTGTTGTTATCTAGAATGGATGGTCTAATCACCATCTTAATGTGTTGAGTGTTTCCTTTGAAAAAGTCCTCAGCAGGAGAGAACTGTGAACCAAGTGTGGCCATTTGATCAGCTTCCTTATTCATTTTGTGGCACCACCTACAGATTTAGAGCATCAAAGCTCTCAAGGAGGTCCCAAACTACGTGTTTATAAGCTTTGAGAAGCTTATTCTTCACCACACACTTGTTGGTAACCTGGTGGATAACCAATTTTGTGTCCCCAAAGATCTGCAATGCCTTAATCTTCTTCTTTTCAGCAATAAGCAGACCATGCACCAACACCTCATATTCTACCACATTGTTAGAACATGTAAACTGTAACCTGTGTGTGAAGAAGAATTTCTCATCCTTAGGGGAAATGAGAATGACTCCTGCTCCCACCATTTCTACTTCTAGATCCATCAAAGTATAACTTCCATAGACCAGGGTTCTCTTCACTTTTCTTGAGTGCACACGACAACACAACTTCTTCTTCAAGAATGTAGTAAGTACCAAGCCAGTTTCATAAGCTTCCAACTCTTCAACATATGGGTCAAATTTATGGTGCCTCTCCACCCACTCATCAAGTACTAGATTAGGAATAGAAGGTGGAAGAGGTTGCTCTTCAGAAACTGAAGCTTGTTCTTCTTGGATTAAACAGTTGGCTTGGAGAGGGGATGGGACATATGACTCTACATGATAGGAAAATATTGGCTCAGCTTGTATGGTAAACCGGGTACCATACCTTGTCTTGAGTAACATATGGGTCCAATCAGAAGACAAGTAACCACCCACTTTAGCAGTAAAATATCTTGACAAACATAAGGCAAACAAAGGGGGCAGATCAATGATTGACACATCTTGAGTTATTGTTAGACTTGGACATGCATGGAGAGTTAACTCAAGATCCTTGATGATTCCTAGGGTAGTGACAGTTGAACCATCAAGTTGCAGGACTCCTTTTGTCATGGGGCTATACTTAAGACCTAAGACATCAACAATCTTCTTAGGCATGACAGAAGTACTAGCACCTGAGTCAATCATGCAGTTATGGACAACATGTTTTCCTATGATCAAAGACATATAGAAGGGTGGGGTTTTAACAATTTACTTACTTTCTTCTCCTCTTCTTGGCAGATATTGATAGAAGCGTGTGACTTTTATATAGTTAGATCAGTGTGTGAAGTTGAGCCAGAGCTTCATGCAACAAGTCATGCTGGGATGGAATGGTCAAGGGCATCCCACATTGTAACATTTATGTTTGTCTTCTTCATCTGGTCCACAATGCTAAATGGAATACATATTGACTTATGCATTTGAGGTGCAACAACATCCTTTCTTGGTTGCTCAGGTACAAAGGTAAGAACCTTAGCTGGCACAGAGGCTTGACCTACCAAAGGAGGGGCACACGCCACTTCAAGAGGAGCTTTTACACAGAGCCTCACATGTAGGAACTTGAGCACTTTTACTACTGGATGTCTTAGCTGCTTCCTTTTACTTTTGAGGGTTTGCTTGTGTTGCTGGAATTGTGACCTGCACGCCAGACTTGAGCATTCTCTTCTTGTATCTTGTGTTGTCTGTAACTTGGGTGCGTGGTCTATTCACATCATCTGCAGCTTAGTTGATTGAACAAAAGTTCTCAGCACCAAAGAACATCAGATTTTCCTCTAGAGGAGCTTCTAGCCTTTCTTGGTTATCTACTTCAGGTGTGCTTGTTGAAGGCTCACAGCTGGAAGCATTCTGGATCATATAAGCTTGTGTGCATACAACATTGGTGCAATGATATTGACTATGAGGCATATTACAAGGAAAACACCATTTAGAATCCTGTGCCATGTTGTTCTGGACTGGGACAAGTTCTTGACTTGTGCTGGGCACTGGAAGAGGTGTTGCAGTAGGAATAACTTGCAAAGGAAAGTGTGCATTAACATGCCATCTATCATTCTGCTGGTTTTTCTATGTATCTTTGATTCCCATATTGATTCCACCAAGGTTGATTGCTCTGGCTTTGCCTGATTGGAACTACCTCTGTAGGCTTGTGCTTGCTACTTCTCCAATGATATGACCTTGTTGGACAAGTTTCTAATCAGGGCCTTTAATTCATCATCTTCTTTTTGTTGTGCAGGAGAGTAGGATGTAGATGCAACTGGTTGCACACTCTACACTGGAACTGGAGCAATAGAAGGTTGGGGTGCTGGAGACATCTCTGGGAATAAGGGTGCAGGAGGCCTAGGTGCCAACTTACCAGCCTGAATGAGACTGTTTTCTACCCTTATTGCAATGTTGTATGCAGTAGGTAAGGTTCTACCTCCCATGGATTGAATCATGACTGAAATGTCACTATTCAAAGCCCTTAGATAGTACAAGAAAGCATGTTGGGTTGTAGGCCTTACCACTTGAGGAATTTTTCCCAAGTCTTCTAGAATCTGATGTTGAAATCAGTCATCTTCTCATTGGGTGTGTGCTTTGTTGTAGTCAGTTGCTCCACCAGTGATAGATGATCTGATTTATCTTCAAAGTAATTACATAGAGTCATTCCAAGCTCATCCCAGGTAGCAATAGATGCAGGTCTCAGGCCATGGTACCATTGGAGTGCTTTACCCTTGAAAGAGGTTGCAAGAAACCTGACAACAACATCATCATGTGTAATCAGATAGATAGAGCATACATTGGCCACATCTTGAATGTGTTCAATAGGGGTGACTTGATTTTCTCTCGTGAAGTATGGAATACTCTTGAGCATGGTTACTGGCATATCATGCTGTGCATTGAGATTGAGTGGGCTTCCACCAGTGAAGCTAGTGAAGTTCCTTGGAGGAGGAGGAGGTTGAAGTGCCATGGTAGGGCACACTTGTCTATTTTGAGGAGGAGTAGAGTGTGCACACACTGGAGATGGGGATGCACACATGGAAGATCTATTGTGTGTGCTTCTTGGTGAAAGATGGAGGTATTCAAAGGATCCTTTAGCTGCAGCACTTTTCTGGTATGCACTCTTCTCATAAAAGGTGCTCAAGACTACAAAATTGGAGCTCTTGAAATGTTGGGAGTCACCAGATGTGTTGAAATAAGCCTCCAAAGGCTGGAAATACTAAGTTCACACACCAGAACTTAGCAATATGAAATTTAAGATTTCACTGCTAGTCCCACCAGGCATGCTAGAAACTTTTGGTGGTCAAACTTGCACCTGTGTCTTAGATCTGGAAGAACCAAGTCATTTGAGACAACAATGGAACTGTCTCCAAGTTGTGGGACCTTGCGCACTTGAGACGGATCTCTGGAGAAGGCTGGTTCCTCTATCTATTTCTACTGCTATTGCTACTCCTAATGCTGAAAGGGAAAACTAAGCTAACAATGCCAAGGGACCAGGGATAGAAGGATAACAAAATGGAAAACTAATCTAAGGAAGGTGATAGCACCAGAAAAAGAGGGATGAACACCATCTGTTTTGAGTGAAAATGAAGGGAAAGGCATGAAAGAAGGCTAGGCACGCATAGCATAGACCAACACGCATTTACACGATTATTTTTCATAGAGCACAACTAAAAATGGAGCTGCAAGGGATGTAGAGTGACACAACAAGCACACAATTTAAAATAAAGGCAAGAAGAAAGAATACAAACATGCTTAGGATAGAGAATAGTCACAAAATGATGCTTCCATTACTTCTAGAAATGCATAGAACTGTTACAATGGAGAAAGAGGCTGATATCCACATGCACGAGCCAGATATAGAGGTTTGTGACTCAGAATACAGAAATATGAAGTCCTTAGCAAAATGTGTAAGGATCCAAAGTGTCCAACATTAACAATGAGCCTAGCTCTTACATTTATAGATGAATCCATGGAAGAAGAAGAGAAGAAGGAGGGAAAACCCAAATTTGAAATACAACCACCAACAAGAAGCATTCAATGCCTACAAATCCACCTGTAAATCTGTCAAATGCATTTCCCCAAGTCTGTTTGGTGTGTTGGAGAAGGAAAGAGGGTGGATTAGATCAAATCAGGTGGTTGGAGCAATCAGATCTACTCATTAATGCCCAAAAAGATGTTTTCCCATTTCTCACCTACCAGATCCACCAAGAATTTGAATTTGAATATCTAGCATTGTAGCCTATGTCAGTAACTATCAATTGAGACTAGGCGCGTGGATCAAAGCTCTATAGAAAAATATATGGCTATCAGAAGATTTGTCAGAGTCATCTGTCTGCGTATGCAAGACATGTGGCACACACGGATTGACTAAAAGGATGGCCAACTACACAAATTTTCTTATGGTTTCTGCCACGTGTCACTCATTTATTTTTTGTAAGGATTCGATGCCCTATTGATGCGCTTTGATAGGTTGCGTGTGGCACACTCAAGTGTGTCAGAGAATGACATGGTATGGGAAGAGCTAGGAGGGTGCAAAGGTATGTGCATGGAAGAACAAGGCACATGAGGATGATAGAAGGAAAAATGCGCGTAATCACAACGCGCGTGGAGGAACTGGGGAAAATTGGTGAGTGTAAAACATATGTTCAAGGCATAACTATTTACAAAGTAATGTGAGCAGTGCGTGAGAGGGCCATGGACTTAGTTGATTGAAGTAAGTGCAAGGCACATGTGGATGATGAATAGATGCTAGGAAGAAGGTGAATGCGCAGAAGATGTGCATGCAAGGTAAGAGTGGAACAAAGAGGAAAAGGAAAATGGAAAGGGGAGAAGGGGAAGCACGCAAGGGCATGTGAGGAAACAATGACCAAGTGAATGTGCCAAGGAGACAACTGAGGTGTGCGCCACTGTAATGAAGATCTCTGAGCCAGAATATGTATGTAAGTTGTCCAAATAACTAGGAGAGATATTTGGATAACATATCCTTTTAATTTTAATAACATACAATCATTTCATTCATAATTGTCACAAAGTAATCAAGCATATCTTGATATCTAGTTCCTTTTCTCATTTCATAAAACTTTCAAACCTACATTCTCAAAATAATAGTTTAAACATGGTCAGTTCTACTGAACTGGAATGAAATTCCCTTACTTAATCATGTAGCATTAGTTTGAAATAAAATATTATGTATTAGCCAACTATATTCCATCCCATAATTCCATAATAGATATATAATAAGTTCAGTAAGATCCAATGAAATTAGCTAACTCTATTCCTACACTTATACGTTAACAAAAGGCATTCCATAAAGTTATGTTAAAACCAATATCTAAGATGTCCCACAAAATTTTGCTCAAACCAATATCCAACACATAAATTAAATTACCCATTGCCAAATCAAGTCTTACCAACATTTGATAAAAAAAGAAGACTTACTAACATACTCTCAAACTTCAGTCTTGTAGTCAAGAAAAATGATGGCATTTTAAAAGTCTAATAACCACCTCTAGACAATAAGTCATTAATACATACTGACATAGCAATGAAATTACATACCGATACAAATTCTATTTTAAATTTTCAACCAGTCGGCTTCTTTACCAAAAATTTGAGTTCTGGGTAAGTGAATGCACTAAATTTCATTCACTTATTTGTTACTAGATATACCCAATTGAAGGTGAGAATATTATATTTCTTATCACTCAACGATATGTCTTTTCTCTAAGGAACTTTCAAGAGGTAATTTATTATTCACCAAGACAAACTCATTGAGGACATACACCTTACTAACCCCTTAACAACAAAGAATCTTCATGGTTACAGGCATAACCTAACATTATAAATAAGACATAAGGTTTTCAATAAGATGATCCCTATTTGGCCTACTCATAACTGAGTTAAATTTTCCAATATCAACTCATACTAGAGCTTTCTAGATTCTATGTTTTGGTGGAATGAGGGGTTTTTATTCCCATAAAAACTTTATTAGCGAGGGCGACCTCTCATCTTGCATTATACATAAATATTTATATTTCCTTCGTAAAACGCTGAATTGACCAGATGGCCTCCCAAATGGAAACCCAATCCAATAAACAAACAAATCTTAATCCTTCATTCTTTTGTAAAGGATGTATTATGCCAATATATATATATATATATATATATATATATATATATATATATATATATATAAAATTGCAAATAGACATATTCTTTTAATTTAAAAACCACAACCAGAGCAGCAATCAATCCACCTCAATTAAATACCAACAGATCAAAGTTGGTAACCAAAGAAAAATAGTCAAGGTGATTTCTTCCTATCATGAATGCCCAAATTACCAAGAACTCTATGGTCTATTTTTCTCATATTTTCACCTCTACCCAGCCTACTAGTTTTAATCCATTCAGGAAACTAATAAATACTATAATATTTCAAAAATAAGACCGTATATTAAGTGAGAAATGTCCATGCCTGAATTTATGGATGTTCTTGCAATTTTCACTATTTTCCTTGTAAAAACCTATATGCAAATCGAATAAACAACCAAACGGTTTGCACAGAGAAGATCTCCATGGTATTTACAAAAATACCCAACACAAAACCTCCATTACACTTTATCAAATCCACTAGATGCCCTCAAATTTTGGGTTTATATTTAATAGAGACTACCATAGAAAACTCAGCTGCCACTGGTCATCTATGCATGGATTTTTTGGAAGAGGAGTTCAACAAGACCCAAATATATAAAATAATAAAACAAAATAATGCATGTAATTAGTCTCCTAAGAAAGCTTCATGAGTTTCCCTAAAAATTTAATGCCATTAATGCTACAGTACCACGTAGTGGCTCTATTCAATTTCTTTTGCAATTTCCCACCAAAAATGGAGGTGGATGCAAACTGAATGACCCAAGACTTAATTTAAAAGATAATCAAATCTCCATTATTTGTATGGGCTGATAAACAACCGCTTCGTAATTATTTAACCAATTTTAAAAAATTAAAACTTATTCAAAGTTACATGGTGGGGTGTATCACCCAATCAAAGTTTGGTATTTTAACCACTTGTATGGAATTTGATTTGAGCAGTCGAAGACTCTTTATTTAATCTGACCATATTTCCAAACCATTACATAGTGATTGTTCTAAGACTAAGTTCAAGGATATAAATTAAATCTCATCTTATTCAATAGTCGCATTTTCCATGTTGAATGGTTTATACAATTAAGAAATTAAATATTCTTTTCATATTCCGTGGTTTTACACTGACACCTTTAATAACCAAGGCTTAGGAAATATCAATCAGTCAAAGATAGGTGTAAAACCAAAAAATTTACGATCCAAAACATAATGGAATCAACCAATCCAAAAAATGAAACATTATACAATATGATCAAGCTATAACAGTTAAATAGATTATCTAGATTAATAGGCCGAATTAATATTTTCTTACAACATAAAGAGTTGCAATTTACTTACTGATAAGGATATCATTATACCAAATTTCATTTTACCTCGATGAAAACAAGATTAAACTTTTACCTATTCCAATTGAGGTCCATCTTATCGTTGTATGATCAATGATCATCATGGTGTCAAAAGAGTTAGTATCCTCCAACCAATCATTATTAAAATCGAAATAATAAATTAAAGTTGTGTATGTATTGCCAACCATTAATTTCAACAAGCAAAATGAGCCAAAATATTAATAGTAGGTACAATAACCCAACCATACATCAATGCAACAAGTCAATAATATTTAGCAAAGTAATTAACATAGCTTAACAAGGTGCATTAAAATATTCCTTACTGATACATCAATCAAACAGTACATCATGTACCAAAATCATCGCATATATCATGGTAAGTACATTCAAACATAAAAGTAAAACAAAAATAAGTCATAACTGTTAAGTGCTTTATGAACGTTGAGCGATAAGCATTGTTGCGCTGTTGTGCATGAAACTACACGTAATTTTGTATATCCTTTTCAGGATATATAGAAACACGTGTAGTTACATACTCAACTACATGATAGGGCTTATTCCACGGCCTTTGTAAACCATTCAACATTTTACAACTTATCCTTTCGATGAAATAGACTAAAATTGTGGGACGTGACATAATACCTTCTTCTTAAGAGATGTGGATAGATATTTACTTGAGTTACCTATCAATGACATGCATCTTATGAAAAGTTTGGACTAACTTTGTGTCTCCTTGTATTTTGGTATACAATGTATAATTTTTTTGCTTTTCTGTTTGTTGTGTGTTCCTTCCTGATCCACCGTGATCAATTTTTGTCAATCTCAAACTCATGGTGTTTTGAATTATAATTAATCAGGTGTATTGTTATGTGACTCCTTACCCAATGGATTAGGCATATCATCTACTTCATCCATGAGTATTTTTTTAGTTATTCTGGCACCCGCTAGGGGTACCCTTCCCCAAGAAAGAGCCAATGTTGGTGCTTGATTCAATCCTATCCAAAATCATGGCACATTTCATATGTTTCCATGCTAAAATAATATAGCTTGGCTATATTGGTCATCTGACTAGTTTATCAAAGTCATTTTGTTCCTTCCTAGGCTCCAACTATTGAAATCATGTCGTGTTCCTACCATACCAGATGTATTTTTGCTAACGCATTAATTTTTCCTTTATTTCTCATCATTTTAATGATTTCCAAGTTTAACAGTGTAGGTGACATTATCATAAATCTAATTGCACATCCGAGCCTTCAAAAGATAGGGCCCCATATATTTGGAACTATACATTTTACAACTTTGTGATTTAAAATTTCTATAAGTTTGTAAACTATAATTCTACCCCCATGACCCAAAAAAGGAATATTCAAAGCATTTGGAGTATATGGGTATTTGAAGCACTTTTACACATTTCGCAAAAACCTACAAGTTGTAAATTTAAGTCCAAACCTGAATAATGAATATTCCCTCATCTAACACTTATATTGAAAAGAAAAAATTACTGTAAAATTACATGTTGCATTTCAAGCCCTAAGGCCCAAAGGAGAATATTATTGAAATCTCAAAACCACAGAGAAAGCATGTGACCTCACAACATTGTAGTTAGTAGCTTTGTAATTATTGGGTTTTTGTAAAATGCGCTTGGGCTCCTGAAGTATGGAAGAGACACGTGGAATGCCACAAAAGTACAATGAAGTTGGGAAATGTTGTATTTTTGTAGTTCATAAATTTATAGTTGTTTTATAAATACAGACTACGATTTCATCCTTGTAGATCGCAAAGGACATGTGGCACTATTTGACAACATATGCTAATAAAGAAAAATAAACAGTTTTGTAACTCGTAGATTTACAGTTTTTGTAAAACTACAAACTGTTCATGTATCCCCGACACCTAAAGGAAATAAATAAGTAGAATATTTGTCTGTTTGTAAAGATAAAATTCAAACTTGAAGGTGGAAATCAACGAATGAGAATGAGGGAAATATGAAAGTAGATGCCACCATTAATGGAATCATGTGAAGAGAAATATAGAGAGACAATTAGTAAAAATTCATCACTTTTACTTCAAACTCCAACTTTAAATTGTATTTTGAAAGCGCTAGAATGACAAAGATATCAGATTTATGCACTTCAATTACATAAATGACATTTTTAGAGCTTCAGTGATGAGTTGGGTGTTGTATTATAGTGTGAATAAGAAAAATGAGATTTACATGGGTAAGAGTTTATTTTAAGTCATATAAATAGTTATGAACCCGTGGTGCCTTAACAAACTATGTGGGAATATTGAACCAATGTAAACAATTATAAAAACCTTTCTCTCAGTTTTTCTTCAAGCATTCACCGTACAAAGATGAAGATCTAACTGGATGGTGTTCATGTCACTTCTCACCTCTCATTTGACCTGGAAAAAATTACGGACACCAAATTAGTTAATGCGGACTTAGTAGAATTTGAATAGAGAATACATCTCATTGACTAAAATGAAACCATGGTGAAAATTGATTTGAGTGGGCTCACACTAACACATGCATTTCCTCCTTCCTAATATCTAGAGCTAGTATGGGTTTGTACACAACATTACAACAAAAAAACTAGGGAAATTAGGTGTGGAATTAATTCCTTCATTTTTTCTTTTACTTCTAAAACTTATGAGGATATTTTAGGTCTCCCTGATATAACTATTGTGGTGGACATTTCAATTAAAAGTGCATAAGAGTATTGGAATGACAACATTATTGTTAACACCAAAATTTGTGTCTCGTGGATATTCTTTGGTAAATATCTAGAACTTTGGGTAACATGGGATGATCTCACACGTGTGGGACTTGCAAAGCAAGATCGACCTCTAGAGAAGGTCATATTCCTGTATGTCTTAGCCCATTGCAATTAACCTACAACCTAAGAATGAAAATAATCTAAATCTAAAATATGTTTCATAGGGTTCATAGTTAAGAGATAGAGGGAAAAGAGGCTCACAAACTTAAAAGAGGGTGATGCACCAAACCAAAACAAGGTTCAAACATGGCTTGTTGAAACAGTTGAAACTATTATGAATGAAATCAAATAAAATTAAAGCTCTATAAACAAATAATACACGGATTCAAGGAAAGAAAAAAGATTTTAAAATCTGCATTTATTACATAATTCATTAAGGAAAACCACAAATGCATTTCGTTAAACTATATTTTTTCATTTACAGAAGCAGAGATTCGAAAATTTCCCAAAATATAGTTACAGAGGTCCAAAAGCATGGAATAAATGAAAATATTAAAAATCCAAAGGAGAGAACTCTTTTTATATACCAAGTCACTTATATTTATATCATTTTATGGAATGAAAGAAGGTATGAAACAGAGTTAAAATGATCGTTGAGCTGGAACTAATCACCTCTAAAATTCACATTGAATGAGTGTAGGTGCCATGATTTATATTTTGAGTTATCTTGTAGTACATGTATGGATTTCTCTAATTTTAACCACCAACCCTAGCATGACCTTTGAATTTATCGCATATAATTAGACTACACAAAATTGTGTCCTTCATTAAATTTCTGTAGTTAAGGTGGTGGGCTCTTTGGTTTGAAGTCCATCATGGATTTCACTATTTCTCATGGATTTTTCCATGGTATTTCAATTTTGGTTTGTCTCATAGACCCTTATAATATTCTTCCTACCCACCCTTATGATGGAGAGTACCTCATTCCACCTTTGAGGATTCAAACCTCGATCTACGACCATTTGACCTTGTGGTTATTTTCTTTGTTCCATGGGTTTTAGAAGACCTGCGGGGCGCTAAAGTTTGATGAACCCATGAAACATTAAAATAGTGTTTGAAAACCTTTAACTTAGCCGATTTCATGTTCACTCCACAGATATACAACACCGTGGTACTCAAATTGCTTCCTTATTTTCTAAGGACTTATTTCCTTAGTGTTTTCAAAGTTGAAAGCATGCCGCACAATACTAAATTCAACCAATTTCCACCTAAGTACATGCATTGTCGATTCCTTTGTTCTGTAGGTTAGGTGAACCTGTGGAACACTAAGTTCATGTTTTACACCGTCGACTGAAGTAGTATCCTGTGGATTTGATAGGTCATAAATATGGTTAAGTCCCTTTGATAAGTCATTTAAAATTACATGTGGTGTAATTTTAGATAACAATTTAGTGACCTTCAGGGGACATATACCTGTTAGATGACAAATATCACTTGTCTTGAAGCATCCATTGGGGATGTAGTCAATTTTAACCTTAAAGAAACTGATCCCACTTTAAATTTGTCTCCTGAATCCACGTCTGCTTCACACTGAAATGGAAGTACCTGAATTTGATATGTGGATCTCTGAAATATGTATACTAAAAATTAATCCAACTATCTGATTTTTTTTATCAACTTCCCCTGAGATGACCCATATATGAGTACACGTGGATCCAAATCTTATGTACAAAGATAATATCATACATGTTTTAATTGAAACATGTAAAGAGTGCAAGACACTTATTACAAATCCAACCTATACTAAAAACAAGACATGTGCCTAACAACACTTAGAGGAATTGAATCCTACGCTACTATATACAATATGGAATTAATTTTAAAAAGAAATGCTTCAAATAAACCCCATTGATTGGGATTATAAGTTACTCTCCATCCAATGTTGACAATTGGAAAGTATTACTTGGCTTGCAACTAGTAATCATATAGGGGCCACTCCACATTGTATCAAACTTTGAATGTTTACCTAGATTGGATCTATCTTGATCCCATTTGAGTAGAAGATCAACCTATTGGAATATTATTGATAATACTTTCTTATCAAATATTATCTTGATTTGAGCTTGGTCAATCTATATAGCTTGCATGGCCTAACCTCTAAATTCTTTGAGATCCATAAGTTTTGCATATCTGATCTCCATTACCTCAAAATTAGACATTTTTAGTTATTTAATGAGTTCCAATGTAGGTAACTCAATAGATATGGGAAACCTTATTTCTTTACCATAAGCCAAATTGTATGGTTAACTACATGTTGATCTTTTAGGAGTGATCCTATCTGCCCGTAGGGCTGATTTTAGATTTGTATTACATGTCCTTTGGTTTTCATCCAAGGTTCTTCTGATAATCTTTAACAGGTTCTTATTGGTTGACTCAACCAGTTTGTTCCCTTTGGGTAATAATTTGATGAGGTGCTCAAGTGAATACAAATCTTGACATCCATGTCAAATATTTTAGCACCAAGAAATGCCAAAGTATTGTCTAAGATGATCGTGGAAGGAAATCCAAACCTTTCCTTCATAGAAATATAGAATGTTGGTTTCATTTGCTTCCTTCAATGCAACCACCGCAGTCTATTTGGTGAAGTAATATGTGGTTGTCAAAATCCATTTGTGTCTTGCACTAGAGTGTGGATTGATCACTCCCATTAAGTCCACCCCCCATTGCATGAATGGTTGGTATACTAAAATAGGATGAAGTGGAAGGGCTGCGAGTGTTTATTTGCATATGAAAAAAAAGGAACATTTCTTGCACTTTTTTATCCATGTGTAGCAATATTTGAAGAGGCTAGGCCAATGATAGTCACCCTTCATGATTAGGAGTGTTGTGGTCTTTGGAGTGAATTGACCCCCTATGGCTCCACCATGAAACTCATCCAGGACCTTCTCAACTTGATATGACTTAATTCATCTTAGGAGGACACCATTTCTATCCTTTTTTAACAAAATCCCATCCACGAGCATGTAAGGGATGGATTAGAGTCTAAAGTACCTTATTTTGGTTTTATTCAAGCCTTGGGGGCATTGACATATCTGAAGAAAATGTGTTATCTCGTGGGTCCAAAAATGTGCATGTGGAGTATGCGTGGATCATTATTTACCATGTTGGATCACCAAAACAATATCTTTCTCATTCTACAATTCTGAAATTATCTATTCACAAAATCCTCTACCTTTAACTAACTTAGTCACTTTGATATAAATATAATACTCCATGACTTTGGTTATCCAACCAGCTCTATTTTCATTCAAATCCTTGTTAAAAAAAATATTTACCCCAGAATGAGATACAATGAGGTGAATCTTATTATTATATACCAAGTGTTTGAATTTCTTTAGGATCCTTATAATAGCTAGAGCATGTTTCTCAATGAAATAATATCTCACCTCATAATCTTCAATATTCTAATTGAAGAATGCAATCGGTTGTTCCAATCCTTCTTTATTTTCTTGTACTATCATGGTGGATATTATGTAAGTGCCTCCAAAGGCATACAAGCTGAAATCCTTAGTAAAATTAGGGTTAATGAGAGTCGGGGCATGTGAAATTACTTTCTTAATAGCTTCAAAGATTTTTTTACCTTCTACAATCCACTTAAACACCAGATTATTTCTCAACATGGATGTCAATGGCTTAACATGATTTGTAAAATTTGGAATGAACTAACTAATAAAGTTAATCTTTCCCAGAAAACTTTGGAACACTTTCTTATGTCTTGGTAATGACTATAGAAATCTAATATCTTCTTACGTGGTTTTATTACTAAAATTGCACTAAATATTCTCTTTCCTATCATTTCCATCATAATTAGTGATTACTTACTAATTAACTAATGTTTTCCTAAAATTTGGTCAGTCAATGACACTTCATTAATTAACTATTCTTTTCTCCATTCTCAGATTCCCCTTCACGACACTTTATTGGTCGTAATCCTTCTATAATCAACTAATTAGGTACTTCACTAGTTAATTAGGCTTGTTTAGCCTTGAAGTTAGCTAATAAACACTCTTATTAGCTAAACATACCCCTTTTTTCTACAAGTTTCCTAATCTTATCCTACCTACTAATTAATCACATTTGATTGATTATACCCCTCCCAACTCCCATGAGTTGTTAATCACTTATTAATCAATATTAAGATCTCTAAATCAAACTTACCTTTTCTAAAGCATTTTTATCCACTTCTATTTTTACTTTACCTTTTGTCCTACATTCAGTAGGATTCTAAAATTTCCAAAATGGAAACCTATAAATACAAACCTAGTGCACCACTTTCAACTTTACACCTCATTTGTATTAGCAAAAGCTATAGACATTTGATCTTGAGCCAGTCTCCATTGTAATAGCTTATCCATATTGCATCCATTTCTTCAAGAATGGTTAATAAGAGAAGATATAAACATGGCCTTGTAGCCATTTTATAAATATCTCTTCACCATATTGAAGAAAACAACAAAATATTATTGTTATATGATCTAACTAGGTTCTTGTTTAGTTAACAATCTATAGAGTAAAAAAAGCTTAGTATGTTAGTTTGATTCATTCAAGTTCCATGCATTTGAAGAAGTTAGTTTTTATAAGCTCTTATCTTGATGTTATTGTTTAGTTAACTTTGTGTTCAAGCTATTAAGTGTTATTTTCAATTCATATGGCATAGTTATTTTTACATGTATACATTTGGCATGCCCAGTGAGACTGATCCTTAGTCCCTTATCTTTGTTTTCAAGATTTATTTAAAATTGTTTAAACTAATCCTCTTTTACATTTTTTATAAGGTTTCTTAACTAGTCCAGTTAGGATTGCTTGGGTTTTTTGCTCTTTGCAAGATCAAAGAAGGTGAGGTGATGTCGAATTTGAACCAAATGGACAAAGTTTTGAGTCTTTGACAAAATATTGTCAAATTTTCCATATTTTAGTAATCTATAAGAAGGGCCACGTTAGTGTCATTAGGGGGTGCATAGGTGTCATAAGGGCTACATATGTGTTGAAAGGCTCGTTTACGTGTTGTCATGTTCCCTCTTTGCTTCCCTGTTGCGATGGTGTGACCCCCCACACGCATGTGTTTCTCTGGACGTGTATCTATCACACTGCCTTTTGGATGTCTGTGTTCTTTTGCCAGGTCTGTGTATATGTAATTAGGGGCACATATATAATATCAAGGGAATGAATACATCTTGCTAGTTGTGCTGGTGTGTCACTGTCTGCTGCTACTCTATTTTTTTGGTTCACATATATGTCATTAGGGGCTCGTATATGCTATCAGGGGCGTGTATACTTCATGTTGGACGTGCTAGTGTCACAGTGTCTTCTGCCAGTCTATTTTTTATTTTAGAGCCATGTATGTGTCGTTCTATTCCCTCTCTATGTCCCTATTGTGCTGGTATGACCCCCACATGTATGTGTTTCTTTGGACGCGTATCCATTACACTGCCTTTCGAATGTCTGTGTTCTTTTTACAGGTTCGCGTATATGTCATTAGGGGCATGTATATGCTATCAGGGGAACACATACATCTTGATGGCCACGCTGGTGTGCCACTATTTGATGCGAGTATTTTTTTCCCAGTCCACGTATATGTCATTAGGGGCGCGTATATGCTATCAAGGGCATGTATATGTCTTGTTGGCCATGCTAGTATTGCACTATCTATTACCAGTCTATTTTTTATTTCAGATCTGCATATCTATTGTTTGAGCCATGTATATGTTGTCAGGGCCACACATGTGTTAAGTTAGAATTTTGTTCTATTTTTAAAGTTTGCATGATTTTATCTTGAATGTTTCTAACATCTTTTACAGGTTTTTAGTACTAATATTTGTTTGCAGGGTGTTTTTAATTGTGTCTTTGGTTACTTATTTGATGAATGTTAATGAAGGTTGTGATTTCACTTATTAGACTAAGAGTTATGTATGCTCTTCCCTTGCACCTTGTAGGATCTTGGGAATCAGAACAACTCTAAGTCTTGTTTCAATTTGCTTTAAAAACACTTCATTAAAATTATTGGTTAAAGGAATGAATAACAAATTGGATAAAATGAAGTTCCTTGTACTTTGATTTTACAAGTATTTTCCATTTTTGTTATAGTTAGGTGGTTGTGTTTTGTATGATCTTCCCTCACACATTTTAGGTGATCTTGGGAATAAAAAACAACACTTAAATACTCTTTATGATGATTTGATCTTTTTATTTCATGTGTAGGACCAAAAATAAGAGTATTTGAACTTAAGTATTTGACCTGATTTGAACTTAAATATTTCATGTGTAGGACCAAAAATCGAGTGTCAAAGAATCATGATCTAAACTCTAACTACATGTGTGTTACAGGTTGCTAATGGTGGTCTAGACCTCATTTCTTAATCCAAAAGATAAAAAACACACCACTTTTATTTAACACACTGTATGTGCAGGTGTTGGTTAGCTACGACTCATCCACTTTAAACTGGGGGAATTACCTTGGCATAAGCTATAATACCTGTGAGGATTCCCGCATGAATCCCAAAGTAGTTCACACCTTGAGAGAAATGGTGAACGAAATGGGAAGTTCTCCACTACTAATTGATTAGTACACCTTTTTTAAGATTAGAGTAAAAATTATCTTCACGTAACCCCAATGAGATACAACTGAACACAATTTATTGCTCATTGTATTGAAGGGGGTAAAGTAAAGCCGAGATACTCCAAGATTTAGTTAGTGTGACTTTATTGGAAAACCACATTCATAGAGATAGTTTGTAACACCTAGAGAGTGAAACAATAGGAATCTTGTGGCTTGGAGCCAACTAGACCTTATCTATCACATTCTACAGAGCTCTCATGAAGCAAGAAATTATTTTGGAGTCAAAACCTTGTTATTTCGAACAAGGGGAGAATCCATAGAAGTGTGAGCCTAGTATTATTCATCAAAAAATTTGTGAAGTATTAATTTTTTTAGTTTTTCACTTGTATTAAGACAAGGTGAAGCTTTACTGAAGTAACGCCAAGTATTTTTCACCCCCATTTGATCTACTCCTTTGTTTTCTTGTTTCCCTTTTGGGATAAAAGAAAACATACATACGTAGTGCTATTTGATTAATTGTGTTCACAAATTTTGCACCCATTATTCATCCTTGCTTGAGACTGGATGGTAAATGTTGAAAGTGTGTTGGTATGTCTTCTTATATTGATAGCCATTGATCTTGATACCCATATCAAGACTTCATCATAGTTATGCTTGCTTCATCATCACTCTTCCTTTAAGGTGTTACTTTGCACGCATTGTCTTGATAAAATTGTGATACTTACGTCTCGTTTCTCATAAAATTGATCTAAATATCTAGATTGTGCCATTATGCTATCCACATTTTAACAACTCCTTGGTATACTTTGAATTTTTTTCTTCCAAACATTACCTTGAATTTGAAAAGTGTTGTTCTTACTTTCTTCGCGTCATATCAATACTATTTCGATACTAATATCTTGGTTTTTTTCAAAGCTTGATTGACGTATCTAAGTGGTATTGTTACGTTGCCCACATTGGTAACTTCCAATTTTTGGGATTTAGGCCTTGTTTGTATCTAGACTAGTTATAGTATACTTTGAGTCAGAAGTCAATTTAATCCCTTATTAATACTTACGCATTGTTTATGTTAAAATTTACTTAAGTTTTGACATTGTGTTGATCATCTGACGTCAAAACTTCTGTTGAGATACTTTTTGCATAGGGAGTAGTTTCTTGTAGATTGGATTGGTTTACGTGATTGTTCCTTGTAACATTTCATTGTGAATACTTGTTTCTTAGGAAAATCCTATTTGATCCTTTGATTCTTTACCATTTTTTATTCTTTGACCATTGTTGACAATATTTTGTGATATTTATGATCATCACGTTGTATGTTTTTACCTAGGTTTTTTGCATCCTTAATCACATTTTGACAAAAACCTTTGTAAACAATTTCCTCCATGCCCCCTATCACAAAGATGGTTTCAGGATATCGCGGTCCAATCCTTTCATTGGTTGTGATTTAGGACCCCTTTTCCCCATAGTAAAAGAAACATACGACTTAATTGATCACAGTGGTGATGAAGAAGACTCACCTAAGGATGATTTCAATTTTGATCCCACATGCTTAGACAACTTCCTTTACCTTAATAAGGATAAAGTGTGTGCATGAGTGGTATGTAGACACTTAAAATTGGTTACTCAATTTAGTGTCCCTCGCATTCGTTTACCTGCTCAGATAACCTGGGGCACGTTTACGTCACCACTATCCCCTTGGGATATTATCCGATTTGTGATTTAAACACCTATTCTAAGTTTAATTCACCCCATTGTATCTTACCCGTGAGTAATTAAATATTAACTATTTAATTACACCTCTTCACATGTATCTTAACCACTTATCTACCCCAAAGTTATTCTATCTATGTATCACCCCTGTTTTTCCTCTTCCCCAAGCGGGATATTTCCCGTATTTGGGGTAACTCTTATCTTTCTAGAAATCGTTCATTTTGGCCATCTCGGGAGTCTATTCCGCGATCGGCGCCGACTGGTACGGTCGGCGCCGATTTTTTAGGAGCGGCGCCGATTATAAATAGAAGCCCAGAACTCAGTTCTAGGGACGAAAAAAGGAGGAAGAACACACGCACGAACAGAGAGAGAGAGAAAGAGACAGATCGCGAAAGAGACACAGGTTGTAAGAAAGAGAGATCTTTTAGCATCAAGTGTATCAAATGAGAGCGGATCCTGTCCGAATCAATCCCTGAGAGGAGCACCGTTACTCTGCTCCTATCACATCAACATCGCACGTATCCATCGATCTTCTGGTGACTCTGTTCCAGTATCTCACCGACTTCGGCACATCCAGCAGACATTGACGATCTGGCCTTCACTTTCCGATTTCCAAATCTTTTCGCACTGTCCCCGGTCGACGCCGATCTTATTCAGTCGACGCCGATTTTTCATAACCGACGCCGATCACATCAGTCGACGCCGATTCTACATAATCGACGCCGATCATCCTGCAGACAGGTAAAAGGACACAGGTAACACAAATCCAGCTTTATTTCATAGTTTCCTGTTTTCTGTAGTTTTCTGTCTGCTGTTTAGATTCTGTTTCATTACTGTAATCAGAAAATCTAGTCCTTATGTACATCTTTTATCATGTATGCTTCTTTACTTAATTGAAAACGTGGACTGACATCCGCCAAGGAAGCTTATCGCTTCCCGGACCCGCTTCTCGGGCAGTCCACCTAAATACCTTTTAACGTGGTCTTTTTCTGTCAAGCATCGGTGTCTTGCAGGTTACTCGGATCTATTGTGTGAATTGCTCGTGTGCGCCCGTCTTATCTACATCGACCTCCTTATCCTTCTACATCTTCGGATCTTGTCCATCAGGTATCAATTTCATTGGAGTTTTTCAGGGTTTTTGTGTTTAGTTTGGTGCATTAACTTGGACAGGTAACAAGCGCGAAATTCTTGATCTACATTCTGGCACGCCCGGTGGGACCTAACCAAAGTCCCTTATTGGCAAGTTCATTTCTTTTCTAGTTTTGAGCTTTGTTCTTTTTCTTCACTGATTTCTATCAGTTCTGCTTGAGCATTTTCCTTTCATCGTTTTAATCTTGCTCTTTTTGTGAAATTTTTATTTCCTTGAAATTTTCCTAGTTCCTTGAAATAGAAATTTCCATTTCACCATTATCTGGATATATCTTTCTGGGTTTTGTTTGGTGTTTGCTTAACCTCTTCTTGCGGAGCACTTTGCTTGTTCGTGGGATTGTTCGAGGGGAAGAGCTCAACAACGCGCTTTTTGAAGTCCACACACCTTGGAGAGCTAAATCTACAGGTATTTCTCTTTTACGGTGTTTTCTCCTTTTTAGGAACTAAAAAAAAAAAAAAAAATTCTTTGTTTGTTGTCTATCACATTCGAACATTTCAATTTTTGGTGCTTAAAAAGAATTTAATCGCATTTGGGAAAGAATCTGTTTGACTTGTCTTCATCGAAATCAAACACTTCGTTTTTAAGTGCTTAAAAAGAACTTTTTCTTTATCATTGCTGTTGCATGTTTCTCACCTAGTTTTAATTAGGCTGGAAAATTAATCAAAATCGGTAGTGACACTATTTGATTTTTATTTTTCACCCTTGCACACAAAGCCAAAATCACTAGGTATAAAGCATTTAAACAAAAATTCCTTCCCTGGCCTCGCCTACTTGGAAGTGACATCCAAGAGGAAGAGCCTACGCGGTACTCGGGCCGCGCTATAAATTCACGGAAGTTCTGGTATATATTGGCAAAGCACCCGACTCCCTTATCGCAGCGGTGTGTGAAGTGCGGGGGTAGGCCCCTATATCAAGCCACGTACCGGTCTTTTACTGAAGTGCCTTCGGGACTCCTCACCAAACATTCCCCAAACCATCCTTAGTTTGGCTATCTGAGTAGTTCCTGTTCTAAAAAGCCTTCCCTAATATTTTCTTTCTTAAAAGCATCAAAACTTAAAGGAGATAATCACCTGCGCTGCTTGAATTGTCTGTGCATTAGTTAGGTCAATCTTCTTTTCTGCGTGTTTATGACGGTCATCACTCGGTTACAATCTAGAAGAATGGCTCAACTGGCCCCTTCTTCTTCCGAGATTACCACTAGTGTGGATGTTTCGGCACCCCCCAAATCTTCCTCGGGACCGCTGTTAGTTGGTTCCCCATCCTGGTCATATAATCCTTTCTATCAAGCCAAAGCAACCCCATCACGTCCAGCTTCCCCTAGTCCTTCAGAAATATCATCTACTTCTGACTCAGAGTATGTTCCGCGCGGGGATCCTGAATTTCAGGCGTTCCTCGATCGCAATCCGGTAGCCCTCATGGACTACCTAGTACACAAGTCTATTCAAATATCTGATCAAGGACCACCAATCCAGCAAGTGTACGATTATTCTCGTGAACCATCCCAGGCCTTTGTAGAACAGTTTGCATCATCTCTCTCGCCTCGAGTCACGGAGAAGGGCGGGGCCCCTGTGCCTCCTTTTTCTCTTCCACCGACCATATCGACTAGTTCTCAAATAGTCTTACCTATTCCTAACACCGCAGTTACCTCGAATATTCCACAACCTACTTCTGAGAGGTCCTCTGCCCTGGCTATAATGAGTGCGTCTGCGCACCCGCATATTGCTGTTAATTCATCTATGCCCTCCATCGTGTCCCAAGGTCAGTACCCCTTTATGAGCCAACCCCCTCCGAATAGTCAGTTGGTTCCTGCTTCTCGTCCTCCAGTGGGTCTTTCTTCCAATGTTCCAGCAACAGTGACCTTCGCCCATCCTCTAGCATCGGCACCCTTAATGCCTAATCCGGCAGTAGAAAGCCTCTTTCAGGTCTTGTTCCCCAATATGTCCAATCAAATCGGCACTCATGTTCCTCAATCTATCCCGATTCAATCAACAAGCATAGGAGTCCACCAATCACAGGCTCCATCCGTCATCCAACCTTCATTTTCTCAACCACTTATTATCCCACAGCCTGCCTATACACAAGCTACTTCACAACAAATACCCCACCAGGTGTCACCCAGAACCCCTGGTTACTCCTCTTATCATCCTATCAATCAACAGATGAATCCCCCGTTGACACCTCAACAACATCCACCATTTGCTTCTTATGTAGGACATGCCAGTGTGCCTCCTCCTCAATCTGACGTGGTTCAAATTCTTTTCAAGAAAATCGCAGACTTGGAAGCCTCCACAAAAGGGGCTCGTCCTTCATACTCCTTTGAAGAAGTGTGTAATGAACCCATTCATCCCTCAGTGGCTTTTAAGCCTTATCCTCCCCAATGGGAACTTCCTAAATTTTCAAAATTTCATAGTCGAGAGGACCCTCAACAACATTTGCGAGCATTCAAACATGCTTGCTACCTCATAGTCCAGGATCAGGAGCTTATGCTCCGTACTTTTCCTATGTCTCTAGCAGGTCCTGCTTTAGACTGGTACAATAACATTCCTCAACATTCCTTGTTTTCTTTCTCTCAATTGGCCCAGATGTTTGTTGAAAACTTTTCAATAAATATCACGCATAAGATCTCGATTACAGATCTTTATAACATTCGTCAATTCGATGATGAGTCTATTGCAGACTTTGTCGCTCGTTGGAGAGGGATAATCAACCAATTGTCTTTCTCCCTTCCTCAATCCCAACAGATCGAGTTGTTTACTCGATCTTGTGCTAATCACATTTCTTCCACTTTAAGGATCCAGACTTTTCATACCTTTGAAGAAGCCTTTACGATGGCACGCAAACTTGAATCTCGCGCCATTGAACAAGGGAAGCTAAAACTTCGCTCTAAATCTAAACCAGATTTTTCTCGGTTTACCAAACCAAATTCTTCCCCTTCTAAAGACAAGAATCAGGGATCCACCAACGCTATCGTATTAAAAACATCACGAGCCGATAATACTTCTAATCAAACACCACGGAGAGACTCCTCATCTTCTCGAAAAGGGTCCTCATCATCTCGATCCTTCACTTCGTTGGGGGAATCATATGCCTCTATCTTAGAGAAAATGTTGGAAGTTCGCATGATCGAACTTCCCCCCATTAGGAATATTGATGAAAGCCAAGAACGTCCATTCTGGTATAGGGAAAATGATTTCTGTCATTATCATAGAACCAAAGGTCATGACATCGAACGATGTCAGACTTTCAAAAATCTTGTCCAGAAATTCATTGATAAAGGCGAGCTCATTCTGGATAACCCAAATGCTCCCCCAAATCAGGCGCTGGATGTTTTTAAACAACCTTTTCCTAATCATTCCCCGAACCATAATGCTTCAGAGTCTCAAAAACCAAACACTCATACTATCAACTTCATCTCTACTGAAGAATCTTCTTCTAAAACCAAGCCATCTGCGAACACATTGACCGAACCAGAATCTCCTTCCACTTCGTCAATCACTGGAATTCCACCATCTTCAGATAGCCCATCTTTGAATATTCCTACATTGCTAGATACGGGTTCATCTCTCTCCGCTCCTTTGTCTGACCTTCCATCCATACCCGAGACAGTGTCATCCTCATCTGTCTCATCGTCAAACATTCTTTCAATGCTCGAGGCAATTACATCCCTTCGAGTTTCCACTGCAGATACATCTACTTCTGTTGCTCCCATTCTCGCTGCAACTATGCCCCTGGTGAACGTACCTATAATTGTGCCGACTCCGACGGAAGCGTCTTCGATTTTGACTCTTCCTGTCTCTTTTCCTACAGTAGTTCCACCCATAATTACTGCACCAGAAGTAGTCCCTTCGCAAGGAACTGCTTCTTCATCACTCACTTCTTCCACCACTAATGCTGCTTCGCCCATTAAAGGAAAATCAAAAAAAGTAGCACCAACACCTATGTGCTCGATTCCTGAACTTAGACCGAGACAACCGGAATCTAACGTTGCGCCATCAGTACCTCCCCATTTGCTTCCCCCGAAAAGGTTACAATCACCTTATGCCGTTGAAATTGTCACCATCCCTGAAAAAGGAAAGCCCATATTTCGAACCATCAAGACCCTTGGTGCTTTCCCACAAAAATCTCTCTCTACGCCCCATAAAAGATTGGATTTGTCCGCTGAGAAGGCGTCTTCTTCTACACATCTTATCGAAACCATCATCTTCTTCTACAACACATTCTTCACCAACACCCCGAAAAGTGGACTTACCTACTAAAAGGACGTCACCTCTTTTATCAGGATCATCATCTTCATTACCAAAAACCAAGGCGCCCTATGTTCCTCCGATTACACCTACTTTGGAAGCTTCTCCCTCATCTAAATCGACATCATCTAAATCATTATTAGTTTCGACCAAGCAGCCTCCCTTATCTTTAAAGACCACAACACTTGTCACATCTCCATCATCTTCAAAATCTATTTTAGGGGCTCCCCCTCCACCAAAATCAATCATGTCTCACTTACTTCCATCTCAAGTGCCCAAGACTGCTCCTCCAGATGTCCAAAAAAATAAGATGATCCCTAAAAAGACTGTCAAACCTAACATGCAGGTTCTTTTACCTCGGCAGTCTGTTAAAGTAAAAGAGGCGCCTTCATCATCCTCTGTCCTCATCTTCGTCTACCGGGTTCTACACCGAAATCCTTCGCCAACTTATCCAATCTTCATCCATATCTCTTCCTCCGATTAAACCCTATAACCCTAAAGGAGTTAAACCTACCTGGTTTAACTCTGATCTGATTTGTGCTTACCATCGTACCCCGGGTCATGATACTGAGGGATGTAAAGCTCTTCAATCTGTCGTCAACAACCTTTTGGAAGAAAGTGATCTTTTGCTGGAGGAGGAGAAACAAGTATCTCCTGTCATCTTAGCTCCATCTGAGCCCCAACGATCCACTCAGACCTCTAGTGATTCCACTCCAATTGATCTTCCACCTTCTCAAATTGACACAATCCATATCGCCACTAGAACCCAACACTATGATAATCCATCTTCATCTACAACATCTCGACCACGGGTTGTCATTTCTGCAGCCCCTGAAGGAGTTCCTCCTTCCTCATTAGCCCCACGACCTCGGGTCTCTATTCGTGCTGCACCTCGGGCTCAAATTCCCGTGTCAGTTGAGGAGAGTGTTATGAAACAACTCACCCAGGCTCCGGTCAAAATGTCTCTTTTTGACCTCATCCAATCCTCTCCACAACATCGCCAGGCTCTGATTGATAATCTGCGTCGCATCGCAGTAAATTCAGATGAGCCCCAGCCCTTCGAGTTGGTTGTTGGTTTGAATAGACCATCAACCGCCATTTCTTTTGAAGATTCGGAAATTCCTCCTCTTTCTTCAGAGGATTTGGAGGCTCCCCTCTTTATCACAGTCCAAATCGACAACACTACATTAAAACGCGTTATGATCGACAGTGGAGCTGCACTCAACGTCATCTCCTCGCACACATTCGAGCAACTTAAGTTACCAAAGAACGTAGTGTCACCCCCGCCTTTCGCCCTTCGATCATTTAACGATCAGCTAGCAGTTACTTTAGGAACTGTGGTCTTACCCATTCGAGTAGGTAAGAAGCTGCTTCACGAACTCTTCTACATTGTCGAAGGAAAATTCCACTATAATATGATCCTCGGACGCTCCTGGATTCGCGCAATGCATTGTGTCCCATCCACCCTCCATCGATGCTTAAAATATCAATATGAGGGCAAAATATATACTCATCCAGGAGATCCTTTTCCTTCCGCACAATGCGACATGACCACAAGGTCTGCCCCTCTAAAGGAAAATGCTTGCTCTCCTGACGGGGCCTCATCTTCTTCCATACCTGCAACCAAACTACCGGATTTACAAAATCTAGAAGAGACATTGCAGCGTTTCTCACTGGGAGAGCTTCCTCTCTTTTCTTTCGACGCCCATCTCAAACCTAGTGAGTATGGTAGACCAGACAAACAACCTGAATATCAACCAGGTCTCGGTCGCATTGTCACCATTGGTCTGCCCAATCAACAGACTAATTTCATCTACGGTGGTCTTGATACGCCTCACTATCGCCCAGATTCTCCTCCTAGGACCAAACCTTACTTAACAGGGTTCGATTGTCTACAGAATCCCACGTTTGCAAAAACTTATTTATATCGATGCGCGTGGAAGGGTTTTGGCCTGGGAAAATATGAACAAGGTGTGCATGACCTCACATCCATTCCTACTCTCATGCCACATCAAAAATTTGGTTTAGGATTTAAACCTCTTTCAAAAGCCACCGTCACTATTCTCGATGAGCCTCTTCCTATTGAGGAACCATCTTCTCCCGCTAAGTCAGAAGCATCACTCGATGTGGACGATGACATTTCCATCCCACCTAACTTTTTTTTTTGATCAATACCATTTCCTTAGGGCCGCTAGCCTATAAGACTAACAACAGGTCCACTTCCATACCGTTAATCTTCCCTGAAATAGTTGGAGACGACTCTCCTACTATCAACACTATCCACTGTGCGGATGATGATTCTGTCCTCACCTATCTGGGGGCAGAGGATTCATATCTTCCCAAGACTATTCCTTCTGACACGTCTACGCTTCTCAACGAAGCCACTGTCGACCTTAATATAGGGACTTCTGAAGACCCTCGCATCATTAAGGTCGGCCAATCCCTTAATCCACAGGAGTTAGGAGATTTTACCACTTTTCTTTCCAACCATCGTCAAGCCTTTGCTTGGTCATATGAGGATATGCCAGGACTCGATCCCGATATTGTGGTCCACAATATCGTTACTCTTCCCAACATCAAGCCAGTTAAACAAAAATTACGTAAAATGCACCCTAGAGTAGCCCTTCTTGTTAAAGAAGAGTTACAGCGCTTGCTCTCGGCTAACTTCATCCAACCCATCGATTATCCACAATGGGTTTCCAATGTAGTACCAGTAACTAAAGCTACTGGGAAAATTTGAATTTGTACCGACTTCCGGGATCTTAATCTTGCTTGCCCAAAAGATGATTTTCCTTTACCTAATATCGACCAACTCGTGGATTTAACTGCGGGTCATGAGATGCTTTCTCTTATGGATGGTTTCTCTGGATATAATCAAATTCTCATCGCACCAGAAGACCAACATAAGACTTCTTTCATAACTCCTTGGGGGACCTTTTGTTATCGCGTCATGCCTTTCGGTCTTAAGAACGCAGGAGCAACCTATCAGCGAGCAATGACCTACATCTTCCATGATCTCTTACACAAAACTGTGGAAGATTACGTTGACGATCTCCTCGGTAAATCCAAACGTCGTCAGGATCATCTTTTCATCCTTGCACCTCTCTTTGAGAGGCTTATCCGCTTTTGTCTTCGTCTAAATCCATCTAAGTGCGTGTTTGGCATTCTCACTGGTAAACTTTTAGGTTTTATCATTTCCATTAGGGGTATTGAAGTGGACCCCGCAAAAATCAAAGCTATCCTTGAGATGCCTCCCCCTTCTAACTTAAAGCAACTCCGCAGTCTCCAAGGACGTCTTCAATCAGTGCGTCGTTTTATCTCACAATTGTCGGACCGTTGTCAACCTTTTCACCATCTCCTCCGTAAGAATGTTCATTTTGAATGGGATGAACATTGCCAAAAGGCCTTTGATGATCTCAAAGCTTATCTTCTTTCTCCACCTGTGCTTACACCTCCACGCGAGGGGGAGCCTTTCTATCTTTATATCTCTGTGACTGACCATGCTCTGGGTGCCATGATCTCGCATCGGGACACTTGCGGTAAAGAACAAGCTGTCTATTATATCAGTCGCACCCTCCATGAGTATGAAACACGTTACTCTGAAGCTGAAAAGCTGTGTTGTGCTCTCTTCTTCGCAACTTCTAAGCTTCGTCATTACCTCCTTAATCACAAAACTTACATTGTCACAAGTGTCAATCCACTCAAGACAATTCATGCAAAACCTTATCACAATGATCGTATCACTCGTTGGCTCATGCTTATGACAGAATTTGACCTCGAGTTTATCCCGCAAAAGTCTATCAAGGGTCAGGTTATTGCAGATCAATTAGCTGATGCTCCTCTTCCGGACACTCAAAACCCCCTTGCTCAATTCCCCGATGAATATATCCAACAAATTGATTTTGGTCTGTCTCCATTTAAAATAAAGCTCTTCTTTGATGGATCCAAATGCCAGCAAGGGGGAGGTGCGGGTTTCGTGATGATTCCTCCTTGGGGTACGCCTATCCCAGTCGCACACAAATTGAACTTTGAGTGCACCAATAATATGGCTGAATATGAAGCTCTTGTCTTGGGTCTTCAAAATGCCATTAATCTCGGCGCTCGTCATATTGACATCTTTGGTGATTCTGAACTCATCGTTAATCAAGTCACGGGTGTCTATCAATGCAAGAATGATATCCTTCAAAAATATCGTGACATCGTTCTTGCTCAACTCCAATCTTTCGATAAATTCACTATCCAAGCTATTCCTCGCACTGCAAATCGATTCGCAGATACAATGGCTTCCTTAGCCTCACTTATCCCACCTTTTACCGAAGACTCGCGACTTTATGTGGCTGTACAACGATTAGATCAACCATCTCATCTTAGGCAACTAACTTCAATCCATGCTGTCACAACCCATACTCAGGATGAGTGGTATCAACAGATTGTTGATTATCTATCTCATTCGGTGCTTCCTCCAGATCTGACTTCCAATGGTAGAAGATCTTTTATCCAACGCGCTAATCGCTATACTATTCTAGGCGGGATTCTTTACAAACGCGGCTTTGATGGTATTTTGCTTCGGTGCCTCAAAACCCATGAATCATCTAAAGCTATCCAGGAGGTCCATGACGGTATCTGTGGTGGACATTTTAGTGGCTTAGCTGTAGCTAAACGCATCTTACGTTTGGGATATTATTGGCCTTCTCTTAATCGAGATTGTTGTGAATACACTAAGAAATGCGTCAAGTGTCAACAACATTCCAATCTCACACACATCCCTAGTCAAGCTTTACAACCTACAGCAGATTTGTGGCCTTTTTCGCAATGGGGTCTTGATCTTATTGGTCTCATCAATCCCCGTTCTTCACAGCGTCATCATTCTATCATTACTGCCACTGAGTACTTTACTAAGTGGGTGGAGGCTATCCCTCTTTCTTCAACAAAGGCTAAACCCATAGTTGATTTCGTCTATCAACACATCATTTGTCGCTTTGGCGTTCCACACAAACTCATCACAGATAATGGTAAGTCTTTCAAGAACGTTGATTTGCAGAACCTCTGCAACGCTTTCAATATCAAACTCAGTTTTTCTTCTCCATACTATCCTCAAGCTAATGGTCAGGCCGAAGCTTCCAATAAAACTTTGCGTAATATCCTCGCAAAGGTAACTAGTCGAGCTGGTAGGGATTGGCATTTACATATCCCTTTTGCTCTCTGGGCCTATCGGACTAGCATTCGTACTCCTACTGGTGCTACTCCCTTCTCTCTCGTCTATGGGTCTGAGGCTGTTCTTCCTTTGGAAGTCCAAATCCCATCTCTCCGTGTTTCTCTTAGAGAATTTGTCTCCGATGAGGACTATCGTCAAAATCGTCTAGCACAACTTGAATTATTAGATGAGCGGCGTCTCAACGCTCTTGAACATCATCAAGTCTATCTTGAGCGTGTCAAACGTGCTTATAACAAGCACTTGCAGCACCGTGACTTCAAAATTGGTGATCTTGTTCTTAAAGAAAATCAAAATGTCACTACACTCGAAAGAAGTCAACGTGGTAAGTTTGCTCCCAACTGGATGGGCCCATACATTATCACCCATAAATATGGGTCTGGGGCTTATCGTTTATCTTCCATGGATGGTATACCTGAAGTGGAACCTCTTAATGCCTTGCATCTACGGCCCTTCTACTGTTAAAATCTATCTTACACAAATCTAGTCGCAACACAGATCTTTCATCCGTCTAAACAACCAGTCATCTACTTTCATGGTGATTCGAAACTATGTGGTTCTCCGCCTATTGCCTCTTTTACCTTAAATATGAGTATCGCGGCTCTACTCATTGCATGTTTCTTTTGGATATGTTCCTCCTCATGGTAGGGATACCTTAATCACCACTTCATCTGTCCCAAGTACTTATCTTAATCGGATCTACTCGGGGCATGAGTGCATGTTCTTTTATGTTCTCTTCCCCTCCATCTGATCTATCTAGGTCTAAACTCAGCTTCTTCCAAAAAGATTTTCAAAAAAAAAAAAAAAAAAAAAGATGCTATCCAAAAAGATAGACTGATCCCTTGAAGGACAGCTATCCATACATTATCAAATGAATCAAAAAGAAAAATATAGACCATGAAGGATGGCTATCATCAAAATTTGAAAAATATAGACCATACCCTCGAAGGATGGCTATCATTAAAATTCAAAATACAGACCGCTCCCTTGAAGGACGGCTGTTTCTCAAAGAAATATTCAAGGCTTCTTGCAATTGATCAGCCTTTCAGTCAGTTTATACACTTTTTAGCATCACTGAAAGACTTCCCGTATTGATCAGTCTTTCCATATCAAGCAAACTTCCCACATTGATCAGTTTGCTTTTCTGCCAAAATCATGAAGCTGAGATTTAAGACCTTTTGTCGATCATATGGAGAATCCTATTTTCCCAGTATGGACATGTATTCTGTCCCTTGTAAATTCCGACAAAGATACTTGCTTACTGCTCCTTTCGTTTCCCTCTTAAATCTGTTTTGCGGCTAGTTAGTGTCAGGTTTATTTTAACCTCATATAGGGCCTTACATGCATGATATTGTGATTTCCTATCTAGATTCTATCTATGGTCGATTGGGAGTCCAACTTATCATTTTCTTTCTTATCCGGGTATATTTTCTTTGTTTCTAGTCAAGGTCGTTTTCATTACTTCCTTGGCTCTCGCAAAAAGTATTCCCCATTATTCTTTGTTTTTCATCCAGTCAAATTGACATTTCACATGTTAATTCAATCAAAATTTACCTTCTATCTAATTCCATCTTATCTATCAAAGCATGTATTATCAACACATGTGGATCTGGCTATCTATTTTCATCAAAATTAAATTAACATCTCAAACATGCCGAGTACATCAATCACATCTATCCATCTATCCATCAAAATATCTAAAAACTGGTGCATCCAATACACTACATCTATCTATATCCATTTTTCATCAAAATAAAATCCATACATCAATCACATCTATCTATCTATCCATCAAAATATCAAAAAATATGTACATCCAAGTTACATTACATCTATCTATCTCTATTTTTCATCAAAATTATATCCACATATCAATCACATCAAATCACATCTATTTCTATCCTCTATCAGTCTATATCTATCCAATCACATCTATTCATCATCTATCAGTCTATCAGTCTATATCCATCACAATTACGCTACATCTATCCATGTATATCAAAATCAAAAGCATGAGAACAATTATATGACAAATGAAATGATGAATCTATATATACATGTGTGTCTGTACAACAAAAATGGGAGGCTTCCAATCAAGCCATCTATACAGTGCCTTCCAATCGAGGCTACATCGCTACACGGATACAAAATCTATCAATCCCTATATAGTAAAATCTGATGCATGGAGGACACTATCTCCTCCACCCTCCTCTGGACCAGGCTGTCTCTCCTGGCCGCCGCCTATCGAGCTAGACGCACCTGCTGCTGGAGGTCTCTGCCCACCTCGGTCTCTCCCGGTGCTCCCTCCACCTGAGGCCCCGCTCGCTGTGGCTGTCGCTGATCTCCTCCTCGCCCCGTACCGAGGCACATCTGGGGCATGCTGCGCTAAGGCATCCTCATAGTATCTCACCTCAGCGAGGAGAGACTGATATGTGCTCAAGCTCACGGTACCCGGTGCTCGTAATGGTGCTGTTGGTGCTGCTGGGGCTGCTGGCGCTGCTGGTGGTGCTCCTCCTAGGGTCGTACCCTATGTACCAGACTCTGACATGGTACCTGTCTCCCCATATTTGGCCCTGAGGGCCTCCCTATGTCGATAATAGCGATCCCTCTGCTGGATCGCTGTATCTCGCTCCTGGCGAGCGGTGTCTCTCTCCAAAATTAGGGCATCCCTCTCCTCTGTCAGAGCCCTGATCTCCTCAAGAGCTACCTGATGTGTCTGTGTCAAGGTGGCATGCTCTCCCTCCAGTCTATCCAGCATCGTAGCTATGTCCTCCTCGTCGGCATCTATAGATGCCGGGAGATGTCGTGGTAGCTCTGTATCATACCATGCTGCATAACCCTCATCTACCCCTGCATCATCATCGCTGTCTGTGGAGGGTGGGGCCTCTCTCAATGGATCTGTCGGGATCAAAATCGGCAGATCAGTCTCCCTGCTATCTCGCCTATAAGGCGTGTAAGTGGTCGGCACTGTCTGCACTAGGCCGAACTGTCTCAATACTCACACAAACGGGACTCGCTCCCACATATCAGGCCTGCGGCCCCTAACCACCCTGCTCCGTCTCAATGCCACCAAGTGAGCATCCTGACCAGCCCATGTCGGAAATACCCGATATGGCCTCCAGATGACCTGATCCGGTGTCAGCGTCCTGAAATGCTCAGTATACCAATCGGCCGATCTCCCTGTATCCCCAGCGGCCATGTCAGCCCGCCATCACCGGAATCCATAATCAATACCTCCCACTGCTGCTGGCATCCAAGGAAGCCCGGATGGCCTGATCACCGCTATATGCTCATATGCCCAGCAATGGAGCACAAAACTGACATCAATACCTGTCCTCCGGCCGGTGGTGTACATCCATAGCTCGTAATATATCTGAGCTATCAAGGCATCAGCAAAGGCAAATACCTGCCTGAACTGCAGAATGTCGCAAACGCAGTCTAATAATAATAGTGGGAATCTCCCACCTCCTGAATCTGGCAGAGCAAAATAGGATATCGCCATCTGAATCAGAACTATCCGTCTGCTCCGGGGGCTATCCTGTCTATACTGTGAGGCTATCCTCACTGCCCCAGACACTATCTCTGAATCATCTGCCCTATCTCTATATAATCGAACTAGGGCCCTCTGCTGCTGCTCTCGCGGTGTAATCTCGATTGGGTCCCCAGTGATCGGTAGTCTCAAAATCCTATATATATCCTCATGGGTGATAGTCATCTCACCCGTCCTGAACCAAAAAGTGCACGTATGGCTATCCCACCGTCGCACTAGTGCCCGCATCAGCTCTACATCTCGCGGCACTCGTCTGTAGTATCTAAAGCCCCCGAGCCCGGCTAACTCTAAATGTCGCCAATCTGCATCAGTCACATCAGGGAGAATAGTCTCTAGTAACTCGGGAATAACATCCCTCATGTGTAGAGCCTCTCGTGCCTGCACCCACGACAGCAAGAGCAATATTAGTCTCGTATTTACCCAAATCAGAACATCCAAAACAAAAACAAAAATTTTATCTAGACCAATCGGCGTCGATTTAATAAAATCAGCGTCGTTTATTTCTAGTCGACGCCGATTAATACCAATCGACGCCGCTCAAACAACAATCGACGCCGATTATACCAATCGACGCCGATTGGCTGTCTGGACATAAATCGGACCCTGGCCTCCCACAAAAAAAAACAAACAAAAAATCAAACAAAAAAAAAATGAAATACAACGGGTTCAAGAAGAACCACTTACCCCAGGTCGTGTCCTCCTGCGCTTCTGACCGCTCCCAGAGGCTTCCATGGTGCTCAAATCCAAATTCTGACTCTCTCTGAATCAATCGTCACGATGAAAATAAATCGTTTACGTTTTCCGTTCGCATATTTATATGCGCTACGATTGGTCGGCGCTGATTTTTTTGATCGACGCCGTTAAGCTTGGTCGTCACCGATTGCTCTGATCGCCGCCGATTTTACGTATCTGTTTGCCATAGTGTTGATGCTTGGCTTACTTATCTATCTGATCATTATTATGTGCTGAATATTGCCTTTCGGCGCATCTTTTCGATATCACCGTCTATTTCGGGTTTGTTCCCTTTGCGTGGGACACTCGTACTATTTTGCAGCCCTCCTTACACTCATGGGTCTGTAGGTACTAACGTCGTCTCATGAGGAGACCGTCTAGTTTGCCCTACCAATGTGAGTTCCTTAGGTTGCTGCCTTTTTATTTATTTTTGTACATCGTTAATGATCAGATCTACTCCAGACATCCGACTGGGGCATCCTGCATTTTCATCTACCTCTTTCAAACTTGGGATCGTCTGTTCTATCACCCATCCCATCCCTAGTTTGAGGGGGATCACATCATCACTTTTTTTTCCCTTCTTCCATCTCCTTGTTTTTGTCTCATAACCTTGCTTATCGCAAGTTACTTGACAAAAAGGGGCAAAATGTAGACACTTAAAATTGGTTACTCAATTTAGTGTCCCTCGCATTCGTTTACCTACTCAGATAACCTGGGGCACGTTTACGTCACCACTATCCCCTTGGGATATTATCCGATTTGTGATTTAAACACCTATTCTAAGTTTAATTCACCCCATTGTATCTTACCCGTGAGTAATTAAATATTAACTATTTAATTACGCCTCTTCACATGTATCTTAACCACTTATCTACCCCAAATTTATTCTATCTATGTATCACCCCTATTTTTCCTCTTCCCCAAGCGGGATATTTCCCGTATTTGGGGTAACTCTTATCTTTCTAGAAATTGTTCATTTTGGCCATCTCGGGAGTCTATTCCGCGATCGGCGCCGACTGGTACGGTCGGCGCCGATTTTTTAGGAGCGGCGCCGATTATAAGTAGAAGCCCAGAACTCAGTTCTAGGGACGAAAAAAAAGGAGGAAGAACACACGCACGAACAGAGAGAGAGAAAGAGACAGATCGCGAAAGAGACACAGGTTGCAAGAAAGAGAGATCTTTTAGCATCAAGTGTATCGAATGAGAGCGGATCCTGTCTGAATCAATCCCTGAGAGGAGCACCGTTATTCTGCTCCTATCACATCAACATCGCACGTATCCATCGATCTTCTGGTGACTCTATTCCAGTATCTCACCGACTTCGGCACATCCAGCAGACATTGACGATCTGGCCTTCACTTTCCGATTTCCAAATCTTTTCGCACTGTCCCCGGTCGACGCCGATCTTATTCAGTCGACGCCGATTTTTCATAACTGACGCCGATCACATCAGTCGATGCTGATTCTACGTAATCGATGCCGATCATCCTGTAGACAGGTAAAAGGACACAGGTAACACAAATCCAGCTTTATTTCATAGTTTCCTGTTTTCTGTAGTTTTCTGTCTACTGTTTAGATTCTGTTTCATTACTGTAATCAGAAAATCTAGTCCTTATGTACATCTTTTATCATGTATGCTTCTTTACTTAATTGAAAACGTGGACTGACATCCGCCAAGGAAGCTTATCGCTTCCCGGACCCGCTTCTCGGGTAGTCCACCTAAATACCTTTTAACGTGGTCTTTTTCTGTCAAGCATCGGTGTCTTGCAGGTTACTCGGATCTATTGTGCGAATTGCTCGTGTGCGCCCGTCTTATCTACATCGACCTCCTTATCCTTCTACATCTTCGGATCTTGTCCATCAGGTATCGATTTCATTGGAGTTTTTCAGGGTTTTTGTGTTTAGTTTGGTGCATTAACTTGGACAGGTAACAAGCGCGAAATTCTTGATCTACACAATGTACATAAGGATACAAATAATAATGCACATTAAGAAAAACCTAAGGTTAAACATAGTCAACTTTATACCGAAGACAAAGAGGGTAAAACACCAAAGTATAACAAGGTGTACATGCCAAATTCCCCTACCAAAGATCAACTCCTCACACAAGAGTTACAGTCCATGTAAGTTATACTCACAAGCCTTCAGGAAAATAATGTTGGACATAGTAAAAAATATCAATTCAAAGAACTGTGTCCTTATCCCTTTGACAAGGCTATGTTACGCACACCATTTCCTATAAATTTTGATTGCCCAAAATTTGACAAGTACAAAGGGAAAGATGACCCATGAGATCACGTCAAGGATTTATATGGTGTGCTAGGAAGTGGCTTATAGTGACAACTACCATATACACTTATTCCCACAAAGTTTAGGGGGTCAAGCTTTGAATTGGTTTCTTCACATACCTAAGGGGTCTGTCTTCACATGGCTTGAATTAGAGGTAATATTTATACATCATTTCTCATTCAATGTGGAAAGTGACGTCACCATGTTGGACTTATGTAGCACAAAATAAAGACCTAATGAGACCTTTTCTTGTTTCTTGAAATGATGGTGGGGGTTAGCTAGTCGCTTCCCTTGTTCAATTCCAGAAAATCACTTGGTTATCATTTTCATACCCAATCTAAACCATACATTTATTTCTATTTACAAATGCATTATGTCAGTAAATTCAAAGAAGTCATCGAAAAGGGTAGGAAATTTGGAAAAGATTTGATATAAAAAGGGAGATTGAATCCCTATTCAAAATACAATAAAACATTCAAACATGATAAACAAGTGGAGAAGAAGTCGGATCAGTGCTAGTCTTCCAAAAACTATAAAGCTACTAATTATGTTTATGCCCAATCCAACAATCCATTTGACTCACTTATTGGTTGTGTTCATTCTTCTAACGAGAATGTGAATAATATAAGAATCAAGAGAAGAGATTGTGCTATGGTAACATGATGTGTTCATCTTATGATTCCAGAACCTCCTCTTCCTACCCCTCAAGATAGTCAATATGACATTTTATACCAACTTGAGAAGACTACTACTAATATATCGATATTAGATCTTCTCAAGATATCAAATGTCCATAAATACATCCTTTAAAAAACACTTCAGGGGTCAGAGTGTCAACAAATATATATACTTCCCACCTTCAAGCTATGGTGGAAAATCTTGCATCAAACAAACATATTGCCTTTAGCCATAATAAGATTCCAAATGATGATTACACACATAACTTACCTCTTTACATCAAATTATTTTTTACTTGAAAATAGAAAAAGAGGGTGCTTATGGAAAAGGGGTTTGGATTGAACATATGTACATTGAAAAAAATCAAACAGTTGGGATGAATATAAGTAGATCTATAATCCCACATCATCATAATCAAAACATACAACAACGTAGAGTGTGAATCGGCTGGCATCATAACATTACTGATGGAAGTAGGACCTACTTGTCATAACACCAAGTTCCATTTCCTAGACTTGGAGCTTCCATATAACATGCTTCTTGGCTACTCATGGATCCATGTCATGTAGGCCATACTTTCAACCTTCCATCAGTGCATTAAACTAAATCATGAGTTACAAACCATCACCATTCAAGGAGATCTGAAGCCCTTTTCTCAGTGTAGATATTTGAATAGATTTTATTTTGTGGGTGCTTATGAATTCCCCTCTGCTAACATTGTTATGCCTCTTCAATTTGAATCTCTCACCTCACAAGTGGATTCAGAGACACTTCATTTTTGTGACAACAATGCTTCTATGCTCATTTACCCCTTTGCTTCATGGGAGATAAAGGTTATTGAATATGGCTACAGAGAGTATGATCTCCCACATGCCCTCTTGGTTTCAATTCTATCCTTGTCACCCAAGACAAGAGGAAAGCCCAATTATCAATAAAAAACCCAAAGATGATTGAATTATCAAGAAGTTTCTACTTGGTGGCCTATTATCAAAAGAAAAATGTTATACCCTCCCACAAATTGGGTCCCCAAAAACACTATGGCTTTCTGCTACAAAACTCCAAAGTATACCACACCCAGAAAAATGATGTACTCCATGGGCTATAATGGGTATGGGTGTGGTATAGATGAACAAGGCATATGAGAGACCATTCCCACTCCCTATTTCAAATAATATAAATATGGTATAGGTATTAAACCTTATGGGGAATCCCTCTCATATTTTGATGTTACCTCTTCAGAACATGAGGGTATCTCTTCTCATTTAGATAGTGACACAAATTCCATTCATATCCAATATGAGGATCTTACCTTAAAAAACCTATTCCTAGACATCACTGTCTTTACCATAATCCCTTATAAACCCCAAGTTAACCTTTTCTATCCTACTCTAGTTGATTAGGACCAAAAAAAACAGACGCCTATAGAACTCTTTGAAAATGATGAGAAAATTTCAGAATGAACGGGTATTTGTGATAGCATTCCTATCGAGGACCATAAAAAAGGCTTGTTCATTGACCTTGATACCTCTGCATATGTTGGGGAGGAGGTTGAGTTACGTGGTCAATTTTTTTGGATAAAAAATGAGGGAAGAAGTTCCTCCAAAGAGTCTTGGAAAAAGCAAAAGTCGAAGTGACACAGTGAAAACATCTTTGAGGCGTTGGTTGACAAATAAATTGAAAAAACTAGGGACATAGAAAGTGACCATGCCAAGAGTGAAAATATCATTAAGATGCCCTTGGAAGAAGATCTCAACCTCCTCCCTAATCCTATGTTTATGGAGGTTACATCCAAGATGTTAGTAGAAGAAGCCATTGATGTTAACATTGGCACAAAAGAGCAACCTAAAATAGTTAAGCTTGGAGCTGCACTTTCAACTCGAGAACATAGGAATTTTGTAATGCTTCTAAGAGAATTTGTGGATATATTTTCTTGGCCCTATGTAGACTTGTTGGTTCTAGACCCGTCACTAGTGGTGTATAACCTTATTATGCATCAAGATGCAAAACCTATCAAACAAAATCTTAGAAAAATGCATCTGTAGGTGGCCCTTGTAGTCAAATAAGATCTTGAAAAACTCATGGAAGTTATATTTATTAGACCAATCAATTATTCAGAATGGATATCCAATATAGTTCTAGTACAGAAGAATTCCATAGGTATCAGAATCTGTACCAACTTCAGAGACATCAACAATGCATGTCTAAAAGATGACTTCCCTCTTCCCAACATCGACATGATTGTCGCTTCAAGTGCTAACTACGAAATTATATCTCTCATGAATGTATTTTTTGGCTAAAATTAGATTAATATTATAGAAGAGGACCAACATAAGACTACCTTCACAACCCCTTGTTGGAATTTCTACTATCAGGTCATGCCCTTCGGCCTTAAAATGCAGGTGCAACATATCAACGAGCTATGACAGTGATCTTCCATGACATGATTAATGACATCATGGAAGAATATGTTAATGATATTTTGGGTAAATCAAGAACAAGAGAAGAACACCCTGAGGTCTTGAGGTGCATATTTGAACATCTCAGAGAGTATAAATTTAGGTTGAATATGAGGAAATGTGTCTTCAGAGTGCTATTAGGTAAACTATTGGGTTTCATTGTATCTAGAATATGGATTTCGGTTGATCCTGCTAAAGTGATTGCAATTAATGATATGCTTCCTTCTAAAAACCTCAAACACCTACGTAGTTTGTAGGGAAAAATCCAATCCATTCGCCACTTTATATTATAGCTCACAGAAAAATGCCACCCATTTACCCATCTGCTGAAAAAGGATGTTAACTTATTTTGGGGACCTGAACAACAAAAAGCCTTTACATTACTCAAGCAATATTTGGCCAATCCTCTAATCCTCATGTTGCCAACCCCATGTAAAGCACTATTTATATACATATTCACTACCCAATTTTCCATTGGCGCCCTGCTCACTCAATATGATCTTAGTTAGAAAGAGAAAGTGGTGTATTATATTATCCGCACTCTCATCGCTTATGAGCTCAACTACCCCTAAATTGAAAAATCTTACCTGGTTGTCATTCTTACCTTTCAAATTCTTCGCCATTATCTATTGAATAATAAAATCAAGCTTATATATAAAGTTGACCTTGTGAAATACCTATTGTCAAAGCAAAAAATTATTGGTAGGATGACTAATTAGATCATCTTACTCAACGAGTTTGATATTAAATATGTGGATCAAAAGTGAATTAAGAGGCAAGTGCTTGCAGACCAACTAGTTGAAGCACCTTTACCTAGAATAGAGCCATTGTGTGTGGATCTGCTAAATGCATTAATATGTATATAAAATAATCCTTCACATGGCAAGTACATTTTGATGAATCATTCACTTTCCATGGTTCAAGAGTAAGAGTAATGCTCGTCACTCCTTCAAGGGACTTTATACCTCAATCTTTCCACCTTGAATTTCCATGTACGAACAACATAATGAAATATGAAGCACTCATCGATAGGATGAAGCTAGCTATAAAATGGAACATCCAACAACTTAATGTCATTAGAGACTCACAGTTTATCATCAAATAGGTCAACGATGAATATAAGGTCAAATATGAGAAGATTATCCCGTATAAAAAGTTAGTAGAGAGTCTCAAAGAGTATTTTCTGTGTATCACATTTGAGAAGATCTCAAGGGTGCAAAATCGATCTATGGATGATATGGCTACAATAGGATCCTTGGTATAGATTCCACTAGAAAATAATAACATGCCATTCTTTTTGGAATTCTTACAAAAACCTGCATATGACATGCCAGAATCATGCCTGGCCTGTGAAGTTTTTGGTCCTTTATCCCCTTGGTATGATCCTATATTTAACTACCTACAAGATGGTACATTTCTCCCTAATATAACCCACTCTAAAAAGTGGAGCCTTAGCCAAAGGATAGCCTGCTACACCCTCCTCGGAGGAACCCTCTATTATTGTGGCTATGACGGGAATTTTTTACGTTGTTTAGATGTAGCGGAGTCATTCCAAGTGATTAAGGAAGTACATGAAGGTATTTTTGGAGCCCATACCAGTGGAATGGTCTTGATGAAGAAATTATTGAGAGTAGGATACTATTGGCCTACCATGAAAACCGATTGCTACAAGTATGTCAAGAAGTGTGCATTGTGCCAAAAATGCAAGAAAATTATTCATGCGTTGGCGTAGTCTTTGCAACTGATAACAACACCATGGCCGATCTCTAAGTGGGGACTAGATCTCATAGGGAATCTCACTCCTACCTCCTCATACGGACATACCCATATCATAACTCTGTTATCCCATAAAATTGACAAGGGAAATTTTGCGGGTAACCCAATGGAAATTTTGTTCTGGTCCCTCATCAGGGACCCCTTGCGTTCGGAACGTTGCAAAGTCCTTTCCCGGGAAATCTAGTTTTCCAAACTTAGCCATTTTTGGTTTTTTTTGGTTGGGCGCACCTTTTGTCTGTGCAACACAGAGTAACTTTGCGCCCCCTTCATTTCCTTTGGCGCACCCTTCGAAGTGTCGACACACATTTTGGTGTGCCTCCCCGTGATGCACCTTTCTTGCATGCGCCAAGGCACATGTGCCTTCGTGTCAACAACATTTTTGTTGCGCCGCATTTTGGTGCGCCAAAGGCGCACGTATTTCCATGTTGACAGTATTTTTGTTGCGCCAAAAGGCGCACCACGTGTTAACACGCATTTTGGTGCGCCAAAGGGTGTAAGGTTTGAAGTGTCAACAGGTGTTTTGATGCACCTCTTCAAAAAGTGGTTGGCACATTTATTGCACCTTTGCCTATATATAGGCGCATCCGCCCTGTCACTTTCACAATTAAAAACACACGTGATAGATTTTATTCCTCTGCACCTGTCAGCATGCCTGTCATCCTCGTATCGTGTTCATGGACCCCGCTTTGTCTCTCACGTTATATTTAATCCGGGTAGGTGGTCCTTTTCCTCTTATGTTTTGTTCTGTTGGTTGTTTGTTGTGTAGTAGGAGGCATGGATTTGTAAAACCCCTCTTTTGCTGTTCTTGCTGTCCTTCTCCCTTATGCTCTTCCTCCGCTTTCCAGATTTGCTGGTAAGGAGGACTTTACCTCAGAAAAAATCACTTGGGCCTCCTTAGTATGCCCCCTTCACCATCCAAAAAACCCTGCAGAAGAGGCTTAAAACACATACAACCCCTCCAGAGAAAGAAATAAGACTTAAAAGTTCATGGTAGACTGCGTTTTTCCTCTTGGCGCATTCGCCATGCTTGCTGCATAAAAAATAGTTGCGCCCTCAAGGCACACTTTCCTTGCTTGCAACACCCAAAATCCCTGCGCCCTCTTGGCGCACCGAACTCCTATGTAACATTGCAAAAACCTGCACCATTGGCACACCCTGCACCCATGCAACACCAACCTTACTTGCGCCAAGTATAAAACTACGTTAAACGGTGCAGGCGCATCCCCTGTTACAGTAACACATTGTCATGCAAACCTTTCATGCACCGCACCAAGTTCCCCTATTGCGCACGTAAAGATGATGTTACACACACTAAACCTGCGCCCTTTGGCGCATCCTGTCCCCGTGCAACATGAAAATTATCTGCGCCCGGTATAAAACGCATATAAATGGCATAGGCGCACTTCCGCTTGCAACAACAAAAATGTCATGTGCAGTATCCATGTGCCTTGTGCCCTTTGGCGCTGATTTGTCCCTTGTAACACCCTTTTTCTGTGCACCATACTATTTAACCCTGCAGCCTGCAGTGTTCATGCACCCTGCGCCCTGATGCCTTAAAATTGCTAACTCTTCCTTCTGTCAATGCTTTAATGGGAGATCAAACAGCTAACATGACTCTTCTGCGTTGGGTTTCACTTCTTCTTCTTGTAGATCAGCAACTGAGTTCAGAACTACATATGTCTACATCAAGCAAGAGACCAACCAAGTCTAAGGGTAAAGCCAAGCTTACAGAGGAAGAGATGAAGTATAAATATCAGAGGGTCAGGATGCCTGAATCCTAGGCAGAATGTGACCTAGATATAAGAGACTCTGAGCTCGGTCACATTGATATGGAAGATTTCTGGGCCAGAACCAAGAGGGTCACAGGAAGTCCCTGGATGGACAAACTGGTAGGCAGTGGCCTGCATTTTGCTGGGGGGATCCCAGTCAGTGTAGTAAACAACGAATTCATGATGGTAGTGGCCCGCTGCTACAACAAAGACACGAGGTGTGTCCAAAATGAGAAGGGTGAGGTCGTGATCAACCTCACTTGCCCGACACTTCAAAATTATGCTTGGCATTCCTCACCACCGGCACTTTGTGGCCGTAAGCCAAGAAGACTGCACCAAGGCTTGGGAGGACAACGAAGACCAGTGTATGCAATTGATGAATGAGGTATACCTGAAAAACAAGAAGGTGGTAACCAGATGGCCACAGGTCATTCATCACAGTGATTTCTCTGAGGAACTAAGTGATACCATCACGTTCCTAAGCAGAGTATTTGGGCTTCCTGATGCCCACTACTTTCATAAATGGATGCTCAGGTACCTGGAGACAATGAACAAGAATGTGCCAGATCAACGCTTCGAGTGGGCGGAGATCATAAGCAGCACTATATCCGAGCAGCTCCAACAACTCACCACAACGGGGAGGTTCTACATGAACTCCTACGTAGTTTATGCTGCAGCCTCGGAGAGGGATTATCCAGCATTGATGCGATCCGGGGTTTGGCCCCAAGTGAAAATATATGAATACTACCCAGAGCTAAAGCTGGAAAATAGTATTTCATAGTTCACAAAGATCAACGACGCTTTCTTCTACGGCATTGTCTGCCTTTTGAGGCCAAACATGACTCATGGTCGTACGACCAAGAGCATTGTTGCAGCAACGGAGAAGTGGGGGGCCTTATTCACGTAATTTCCCACCTTCACCTATCTAAGGGTAGCCAACTTCTTGGGGGAACCCACCAAATTGCCAAGATATGCCGGCCCCAAGCTGATCCTGTTGGAGCTATCCAGACAGCTCATAACCTACCATGAAAAGTGTTTGAAGAGAAAGAAGGGTGGAACTCCTTTCCCCCTCACAGTGGGTAGGTACACTTGTCTTTCCCACCACAAAGCCCGGGAGATGTTTGCAGAGCTAGAACTACTCAATCTAAAGCACAACTTCTCGGCAAGGCCCACTTTCGACCCAAGGAATTTCCTTCCCAGGGCCAAACTCGATCCAATCCACATTCCGCAGATCGAGGATATTTATATCGACCTGTATCATGAGGTCGAGCTCAGAAGAAAAGATCACTCCTGCTTGGCTTTGGCTGAAATCATTCAGTATGGCGTGGCCATTGTCCCAAAGGGTTATCAAACTACTGATCAAGAAGTTGATCAGGTATATCTTGACACGGATGGGGACAACTGGCCGTTTGCTGTAATTGACATAACTAAAGCACCCCAAACCATTGAAGAAAGGGTCAAAGAAACTCTGCGGAGAATAGAGCACTGGTGCAGGATGAATGGCCTCATCTACCTCGGGGTTGATTTCACCACATCTCCATTGGGAAACGCACCTTCCAGGCCAAAACATCTACCAAAGGGTAGAGGTAAAGACAAAGAGGGTGAGTCAAGCTCTTCCCAAGAAGAGGCTCCTGAGATTCCCCCTTCCGCCGCACAAGAACAAGTTGTAACTCTGGCTTCTCCAGAGAAAGAAGCGGCCGAAGATGTTCCGTTGGGCACATCCACTCAGGATGTTGCCACTACTACAACTATTGAGGTCCCTTCTATCCCTTCTCCCTCTCCTCCTTCCCCTCCTCGCGTGACCCAAGCGACCATTCCTTTGGTCGTATCCTCTCCCCCATCTTCTACTGTTCCCCCTTCCTCGTCATCCATCTTCTCTTCTCTCACGGAGCTGTCCCCCACCATTTCTTCCCTCATCTCTTAGCTCCCTTCCGCTTCCCATGTCTACCTCCCCTGCAGTATCTCTTCCTCCCGTGAGCACTTTCTCGGCCTCCCTCTCAATGCCGCCTCCAAGTGTCTCAACGCACTTTCCTTCTACTACTGCAGCTGACTCCCTTTTCTACTTCTGGTCCCTCTCCCATAAGTCCAGCATGGATCTCTTAGCACCTGAGCCAACAAAAGAGGAAAGTTCCCATCGCACCGATGGACTTCTCCGTCATCCCATCAAAGGGGGCCAAGAAGCAAAAACCTATAACCCGCTTCTCTCAGAGTGCATCAGGAGAGAGAGTAATGGAGATAGCGTATCCCAATCCTTTAAAGGATAAAAAGGATCTGTCTTCGACAGATTATATAGTGACCCAAGTCACAATGGGGACATCTTCAGAAAGCCTTCAGGGAGAGGCCCTATCTGCAGTTGACGCCCTTTGCAAGAAGCTCCAGGAAGCAAAGGAAGAAAAGAGGCTATTAAAGGAGCAAAATAAACATCTTCTCCACGCCTTGCAGAAAATGGGCAGTGCACCTCCCACAACTGCCGCCGAAACTCCTGAGCCTCTGAGCCAGGATAAGATAAATGAATATGCCAAAATCGGTGAGCAGGGTATGGCAGTTTCCACCTGGAGAAGCCAAATCCTCAAGGAAAGTGAGGGAGTAATCACCAAGTTCACCAGATTGTATCAGAATATCAGTCGAGTGAACAAAGAGCTCCAGGCGATAGCAGGACCTATCTCCAAAGAGCTGGACCATGCCAGGATGCAGCATGAGACCTTCCAGAAAATGCTCGACTGTTCAGTTGAAGATCTGGTCAAGTTTGGTGTCTTCGGTCACCCCAGAGCCCTCAACAAAATCCTTTCTACTCTGGACTACCGGGTCGATCAGTTGGAGTTTTTCCTGGAAAAGATTGACAAAATCAAGGAGGAAGCCCTGGATGCAATGCATCAAATGGAGCAAATTGTCCTGAGAATGTCTCCGGGCTTGCTCACTCCTTCTTTCACCTTGAGAAAGGTTGATGAAACTATTCAGATCTTCAAGGAGATCGTTTCACAAGGGCTGGGACCAGAAGTCACTTTCGACGCCGAATCCATCAACAACCTGTTGGCTTGTCATGACTTCATAGGGTACTTGATAGAGGTAGAAAATGAATATTCCAAGCTCCCAGAAAAGCTCACAGATGAGCGGGAGACTTGCGAGGCTATCAGTGATCGTCACAAGGATCCTTCCCAGGATCAACTTCAGCCCATGATCAGCAAGTTCATGGAATATCATGCCCAGTTCCACATCACGTCTCCTGAGCAGCAGTAGAAGCAGGATACCCCCCTTTCAGCCACGAGACGATGATGAATAGTCTCATTCTTCTCGACCTTCTCTTTGTAAACATCTAAAGTATGTTGACACAAATGATGACATCATCCATGTTGCACCATGGGATGATGTCATCCACAAAGTTGTCAAAAGTCAACAAACGACTTTAGGATATTTTGTAAGATATTTTGTAATTAAGTGGTTGGTTTGTTTTTGCCTTCTTTTCTTCTCTTCTTCTATAAATACTTGAATACTTGTTGTATTCAGGGGTGGATACTTTTCAAATGAAAAATAGAAGTAAGAAGAAAAGACTTTGAACTTTTTGTAACAGAAACAAATATTAATACAATATTTAGACTTTGTGCTGAATACCTGTGTTTTACATCAGACCTTTCTTATGTTAGATCTGTATGATTGTTCTGTTGAATCTACTTCTACTTTTTTGTCATTTATTCATCAGTATTGCTTTATTCGTCTATGCAAGTAGGTTCGGCTCTGTTTACTACCAACCCAAATCATAGACCTTCTGACCTTTCTGCTTTGGAATTCATTTCTTTTCTCCCTTCAGATCTTTCCCATCTCCCCACCTCGTTTCCTTTCCCTTCTTTTGCAGTTGGAAATACCTCTACTGGGATGAGATCCCAACCCCTGAAGGCAGAATATTGTGAGACTTGCACAAGATTCCTGCTGGTAGAATAGCAATAAACCAGTTTCACTTTGCTGACTCAAAGAGGGGCTATGCCCTGCACACTGTTGGCTCGTCTGTCCATAAATCTGCCCACCCGACAGATTTTCGAACCAATAGTTTTTGGCGACTCTACTGGGGATCAAACCCAGAATCTCTGGTTTCACAGACCTAACGGATCTATGGTAGTGGTGTGTTTAAAAATCAAGAAAAAGTCAAAAATCACTACCTGTTTGCAAATTTTAACTTTTTGTCTGAAATCCAAAATTTTTGCAAAAAATGCTCCAAACTGAAAATTTTCTTCAGAGGTCCATAGATCTGGGCTAGATAGAGATCTTTAGTTCATTGATTTTTTTACCAAAGTCTGTATTTTTCCGTAGATTTGAGTTTCTGATAGTTTACCAAAATTTTCAAACTCTTTGAAAAGTCAACTCTAGATCTGAAAATCAGCTTACTAAGTTTTACCATCATTTTATCCTTGTCAATCAAACAATAAACCATAATCAGTTTTCAAGAGAAGGATAAAGTTTAAATATTTAGAAAAGTACATGCTGCTGGTTTTTGTCAGAAAAATCAGAAAATCAGCAAGTACAATAAAAAAGAATTCTTAAATCTACTCCAAAAATTGCAGACCTGGAAGGTACACTGGTGGGTGAACCATTTACTCGTAGTAGGAGATCTCGTGGAGAAGTTGATCTTACTTTCGATCTGCTTCAAAGGCACAACTTCAGTATTACACCAGCACGCTTCTCGTCACTAAGCTCAGCCGACTGATTGTCCAGGAGTGTCTCACCTCCACGAAGGAAGCATCTCTCACCAGGAACATCTACATCACTTTGCAGTGCTTGCTACTTAGTGGAACTGTTCTTCTAGCTCGCATTCTTTTTCCGGCCATCCAAATGGAAGTACCATGGGGAAATGCTATGAGCCCTCTAGCTTTTCCGCATCCTGTTCACACGCTCCCACATGGAAACCGAAAGAATTTTCCCAAATTTTATGGGAGTGGGCTCCAAAGCACCAATTCACACATATCTGCATTCATCATGTTATGTAGTATCCTGGATGTGACCCATGAAGATGTGTTAGCTTCACCTCTTTCTAGAGACCTTACAAGGGACCAGCCGCAGAATGGTTTTAGCATTTGCCGGCTGGATCTATTACTAGTTGGGCCACCTTACGGGCTGCGTTTGAAGACAGGTATAAGCCTTCCAAAGATGCGTTCGCGTTGCTGTCAAAGATCACTCACCTAAAGAAGGAGGTCAATGAAACTATGCGTGACTTCATCACCCACTTCAATTCACTGATCAACCGTGTTCCGCCTACCATGCTTCCAACACCGGAAAATCAAAAGTGTTTCTTCGTAAACGCCATGAGCTCAAAAGTAAGTTTCTTACTCCTACAAGAACAAGTAGCTACTTTGATTCTCGCCCAGGCTGCTGCCATCTAGATCGAAGATAACTTGCTAATATTTGGTGAATTAAAAAGAGAATCGTCCAAGCTTAAGGCTTCAAGCCCTTCTCCCACCACTTCATCTGATCCGGCATTTCAAAAGATGGTGAACAACTTGCTCGCATTAAAGAAGCAGTTAGCCCAAGCTTCCCCCAGTTCCCCATACTGGGATATTCCATGAAGAAATTTCACTTCCAACAGCATCCTGCATAGGTTGCGTTTACCTACAACTGCTCCACGATTGGCGCTTGAGGCTCCTTCGGTAAATGCTTTAGCCAAAATTGAAGAAGAAGAGCAAAATTATGAAGAACCTTCACTCAAGGTGAATATGTTCAAGATGTTGGTGAGCCGACTGGTGACTCTACTATCAAGTATATGGAATTTAACGAGGGGGAATCTGATGAAGAGGAGGGTACCCAAGGGTATGCAAACAGATAGTCATATGCTGTGTTCACCCCACTCAAAAGGAAAGGAAGCAGAGGTTGCTACCAAGATAAACAAAGAAAAAGTTGTGTCAAGCATGCCTCCAACCATCGCTAAACGAGGTAGTCCCCTTCTGGCTCAACCTGTTATTAGATCTTTTTCAAAAAAATATTTTCAGTCCTCTCAGGTTCCTATCAAGGCTAGTGATCCTACCCTACTATCATGAAATGAAGGACTCATTCCTCTATCAACGTAACCCTTGGCCGCGTTTGACATAATTGACCACACTAAAAAGACCAAGATCCAAATGTCTGAAGCTGAATATCTTCAGTCAAACCCCAAATAGCTTGTAAGGTTGACCGAATACATCCAAAGTTAGGCTGTCATGACTAATCAGATTTCCCCACAAAGAATCCTTTCCACCCCTCCTTCATTCCACATAAATGTTGCCTTGACTTCCGCATCAGGCAAGATAGAACCTTTCTACCTCTCCCTCCTAATCAATGGCCACAAACTAAGAAATTGCATAATTGATTCTGGAGCTTCTGATAATGTCATGCCAGCAAAATTCACCCATGCTCTGGGCCTCACCCTTACCAAGCCTTTTGGCAGATGTTATTCCTTGGAAACCAAGCAAGTTCCGCTAATCGGTCAAATCAAAGACGCACAATTTGCGTTTGCGGCATTCCCAGAAAAAAGGGTAAAAATGACCGTCCTTGTTCCCGATATTCCAACATCCTATGGAATTCTGCTAGGAAGGATTTTTTGCAGTGAAGTTGGTGGGGAGATTCATATGGACTGGTCTAAGGCTAGAATCCCCATCAAAGGTGTAATGCAAACATTTGGATCCTGAACCGCAAAAGAGGTACCTTGATACTAACTCCGATGACCCCAAATCCCAAATTCTCTTCGAATCGTTAGGAATGGGAAACTATTTCTTGTCCACCGAGTCTGAGAAAATGGATGTCCTCATCCAAGCAAAGGATCTTAACAAGATCTGGACGTTGTAGTTTGATGGCAGCTACACCACTAGTGGGTGCGGCGTTGGCGCTGTACTAATATCTTCTGAAAAGGAGATTATTCCTCTCTCTTTCAAGTTACATTTTTTTAACACAAATAATACTGCTGAGTATGAATCTTTGTCTACATAGCATGCAAGCTGCAAAGGAAAGAGGAATAAAGAATATGAAAGTACAAGGTGATGTAGAGTTGGTCATAAATCAAGTTAAAAAGATATACCAAGTGAAGAATGAAAGGCTCAGACATTACCTTAACAGTGGTGTGGGACAGTCATCGAGGAGTTTGATGCTTTTTCAATAAAAGCCATCCCAAGAGCTCAAAATGACATGGCCGATTCATTGGCCATTTCAGCATCTCTCATGCTCCCTCACCTAGGTTTGAAAACAAACACATATACCATTAAGGTGGTTTTCTGCCCAAGTGTGCCAGAAAATTCTCAGCACTGGTAGGTATTCAATGAAGACAATCAATCTATTGCCTTCCTAGAAAAGGCAGAGAATTTCAGTGAGCTTCATTTTGAAGGATCTACTTCCACGTGCCGCGAGTCTGTTACTGATCAGAACGGGGGACCCGAAGGAAAAGATGACATATGTCAGCTAAAAGGAAATAAAATCCCGAAAGGCCTAGTTTACCTAGAACGGTTGTTCTATAGGCATGATCGTTTTGTCAAGAAGAAAAGGTGAGATGATCCTAGCTCATCTCTAGAAACCGAACCGGTCAATTTAGGTTCGGTTGAACATCCACAGTTTGTAAACATTAGAAAATGTTGCACACCTAAAGAAAAGAGGAAGTTCGTCAAATTGTTGAAGAAATACATGGATGTATTGGCATGGTCCTATGCCAATCTAAAGTCTTTTAAGCCAAAAGATGTCCAACATGAAATCCCGTTGAAAGAGGAGGTCAAACCCTTTTTCCAAAATCAGAGACACTATAATCCTAAGATCTCAGGTACTATCCAGGCTCAAATTCAAAAAATGCTGGACGCACAGATTATTTTTCCTATCCATCATAGTACCTGGGTCATGAACATTGTGCTAGTGTGCAAGAAGAATGGAAAGATACTCATATATATGGATTTCCGTAACTTGAATCAGGAATCCTTGAAGGACAACTACCCGCTTCCCATAATGGATCAGGTTCTGCAAGCAGTAACTCGATCAGAAATGTTGTCCATGCTTGATAGTTTTTTGGGCTACAATCAGATTGAAGTCTCACCCGAAGACAAATTCAAAACAACATTCACTACTCCTTGGGGTATGTTTGCTTATAGCAGGATGCCTTTTGGTCTGACCAATGCTGGTGCCACTTTTTAGCGGGCCATGGACTTTGCATTCAAAGGTATGATGGGGAAGGTCATCCTAGTCTACTTAGATGACTTAACTGTGTTCTCCAAACAGTGAAATGATCATTGTGATCATTTGGAGCAAGTATTGATTAGATGCTGAGAGCACGGGATCTCCCTGAATCTAAAGAAATCTATTTTCAGAGTCACAGAAGGAAAGTTGCTGGGACATGTTGTTAGTAAAGAAGGGACGAAGATAGATGCTGAAAGGGTTAAGGCTATTCAGAGCCTTACTTTACCCACAAGCAAAACCGACGTTCACTCTTTCTTCAGAAAAGTGAATTTTCTCAGGCACTTTGTTCCTGACTTTGCCGAAAAGACTCACCACATATCAAACATGATGAAAGGATCACCAAATTTCCAGTGGAGCAAAGAAGGAAAGAAGTCATTCGAGGATATAAAAGCCTCTGTTGCCCATGCGCTAGTCCTGGTATGTCCCGATTTCTCCAAGGATTTTATCATGTATAGCTATGCATCTAAGCATACTCTATCGGCCATCTTAATGCAAAATAATTATGAGGATGTTGAATCCTCGATTGCATTCATGAGATCTCCTATCAAGCCTCACAAATTAAAGATGTCCCAGTTGGAAAAGCATGCCTTCACCGTGGTCAAAGCAGTCAAGAACTTCAGGTATTACATTCTAAATTCTCATACAACAGTATTGGTCCCTGACATGGTAGTCAAGTCCATCCTAACTCAACAGGAGTTAGGGAGTTTGCAAGGAAATTGGATCTCAAAAGTCTAGGAGTATGATCTAGATATAAAACCAACCAAGCTGGTAAGAGGCAGGGGCCTATGTCAGCTCATGGCTGAAAACTGAGATTTTGAGGACCCTGAGGAAAAGGATGATTGCACCTAGGGAGTATAAAGCCAGCTGGAGGAAGCCGATTCTCTACCCATGGTTCTATTTGTCGCCACCAATGACGAATGGTATTCTGATATCACTTTATTTCTCACTTATGGTGAGTGTCCAGCCCATCTAACTACAAAGGAGAAGCGTGCTATAAAGCTCAGAGCAGCCAGATATGTCATCTGGGATGACGCTTTATACAAACATGGAATAGATGGCATCTTCTTGCGATGTGTTGACAAACCACATCAGATAAAGTTACTTGAGAGTTTTCATGACTCGGCCTATGGTGGTCACTTTTCCTCTTCAGTGACGGCACACAAGATCATCCAGGCCAAGTTTTCTATTAGCCGACGTTGTTCCAGGATACAGCCACCTGGGTAGCAAAGTGCGAGCTCTGCCAACAATTTTTCGGCAAGCCAAAATTGGCTTCTTTTCCCCTTAGGCCGGTCGTTATTGATGAACCATTCAGAAAGTGGGGAATCAACTTTATCAGAGCACTCCATCCCCAATCGAGTGTTAGACATAGCTATGTCCTGACAGCAATAGATTACTTCACCAAATGGGTGGAGGCCATACCTGTTAAGAATGCCACTTCTGAAGTTTTTTGCAACTTCATCAAGGAAAATATCATTTTAAGATTTGGCGTTCCACACAAGATCATTGCTGAAAATGCTTTCAACTTCTCCTCACGGGAAGTTATTGGTTTTTGCTATGAACATGGGATAACCTTGGCCCATGCCTCGGATTATTATCCTCAAGGAAATAGTCAGGCATAATCCAATAATAAAAACCTAGTGACCATCATACGGAAGCTGGTCAATGAGAATTAGCGGTCCTGGCACAATTCATTATATGATGCTTTGTGGGTAGATCGTATCACTCCCAAGAGGTCCCTCGGTATGTATCCTTTTCAAGTGTTATATGGAATCGATGCTGAGATCCCTATCTCCATAGAACTTCCTACTCTATGCTTGGCACAAGCAATTGAAGATGAAACTTTCCAAAATTCTCTTGAAAAGAGGATCATGTATCTAACAGAACTTGAAGAAAAAGAGTAAGGGTGGTCGACAGGATCACCGAACATTAGAATCAAGTTAAGAGACTGTTCGATAAGAAGGCCAAGCAAAGGGATTTTCAAGTGGGAGATCTCATCCTTTTGTGGGACAAGCAAAGAGAGCCGAAGGGCATGCATGGAAAATTTGATTCTCTATGGAGAGGGCCTTTTAAGATCACGCAGCTCAATAGAGAGAATAGTTTCTATCTCTCATATCTGGATGGAACCAAGCTCCCACTTCCGTATAGTGGGCAACATCTAAAGATCTTCAAGAAGTAGAGCTTGCTCTCTTCTTTGTACAGTTTTCTTTCTGTTGTGTGTTTCCTTTTCTTTGTTCCTTTTTGTTCACCCTTCGGTCACCCTTGTTTTTGACTCTCTCCAACCCAATGGATAGGCACATGTAGATCTGGGATTCTCTACCCCTGAGTTCTGCTCATAGATAGTCCCCAGAAAGAGCCAGCTGTTATCCCATAAAATTGACAAGGGCAATTTTGTGGGTAACCCAATGGAAATTTTGTTCTGGTCCCTCGTCAGGGACCCCTTGCGTTCGAAATGTTGCAAAGTCCTTTCCTAGGAAATTTGGTTTTCCGAACTTTGCCATTTTTGGTTTTTTTTTGGTTGGGCGCACCTTTTGTCTATGCAACATAGAGTAACTTTGCACCCCCTTCATTTCCTTTGGCCCACCCTTCAAAGTGTCGACACACATTTTGGTGCGCCTCCCTGTGATGCACCTTTCTTGCATGCACCAAGGCGCATGCGCCTTCGTGTCAACAACATTTTTGTTGCGCCACATTTTGATGCGCTGAAGGCGCATGTATTTTTGTGTTGACATAATTTTTACTGTGCCAAAGGCACACATAATCACGTGTTAACACGTGTTTTGGTGCACCAAAGGGCACAAGGTTTGAAGTGTCGACAGGTGTTTTGATGCACCTCTTCAAAAGTGGTTGGCACATTTATTGCACCTTTTCCTATATATAGGCACATCCACCCTGTCACTTTCACAATTAAAAACACACGTGATAGATTTTATTCCTCTGCACCTGTCAGCATGCCTGTCATCCTCATATCGCATTCATCGACCCTGATTCGTCTCTCACGTTATATTTAATCCGAGTAGGTGGTCCTTTTCCTCTTATGTTTTGTTCCGTTGGTTGTTTTTTGTGTAGTAGGAGACATGGATTTGTAAAATTCCTCTTTTGTTGTTCTTGCTGTCCTCCCCCATGCCCTCCCTACGCTTTCTAGATCTGCTGGTAAGGAGGACTTTGCCTCAGAAAAAATCACTTGGGCCTCCTTAGTATGCCCTCTTCACCATCCAAAAAACCCTGCAGAAGAGGCTTAAAACACATACAACCCCTCCAGAGAAAGAAACAAGACTTAAAAGTTCATGGTAGATTGCAGTTTTCCTCTTGGCGCATTCGCCATGCTTGCTGCATAAAAAAAAGTTGCGCCCTCAAGGTGCACTTTCCTTGCTTGCAACACCCAAAAGCCCTGCGCCCTCTTGGTGCACCGAAATCCTATGTAACATTGCAAAAACCTGCACCATTGGCACACCCTGCACCCATGCAACACCAACCTTACTTGCGCCAAGTATAAAACTGCGTTAAACGGCGCAGGTGCATCCACTATTACAGTAACACATTATCATGCAAACCTTTCGTGCGCCGCGCCAAGTTCCCCTGTTGCACACGTAAAGATGATGTTACACACACTAAACCTGCACCCTTTGGCACATCCTGTCCCCATGCAACATGAAAATTATTTGCGCTTGGTAAAAAATGCATATAAATGGCGCAGGCACACTTCCGCTTGCAACAACAAAAATGTCATGTGCAGTATCCATGCGCCTCGCACCCTATGGTGCTGATTTGTCCCTTGTAACACCCTTATTTTGTGTGCCATACTATTTAACCCTGCAGCTTGCAGTGTTCATGCGCCCTGCGCCCTGATGCCTTAAAATTGCTAACTTTTCCTTCTGTCAATGCTTTAATGGGAGATCAAACAGCTAACATGAATCTTTTGCAATGTGTTTCACTTCTTCTTCTTGCAGATCAGAAAATGAGTTCAGAACTACATATGTCTACATCAAGCAAGAGACCAACCAAGTCTAAGGGTAAAGCCAAACTTACAGAGGAAGAGATGAAGTATAAATATCAGAGGGTCAGGATGCCCGAATCCCAGGCAGAATGTGACCTGGATATAAGAGACTCTGAGCTTGGTCACATTGATATGGAAGATTTCTGGGCCAGAACCAGGAGGGTCACAAGAAGTCCCTGGATGGACAAACTGGTAGGCAGTGGCCTGCATTTTGCTGGGGGGATCCCAGTCAGTGCAGTAAACAACGAATTCATGATGGTAGTGGCCCGCTGCTACAACAAAGACATGAGGTGTGTCCAAAATGAGAAGGGCGAGGTCATGATCAACCTCACTGCCCGACACTTCAAAATTATTCTTGGCGTTCCTCACCACTAGCACTTTGTGGCCGTAAGCCAAGAAGACTGCACCAAGGCTTGGTAGGACAACGAAGACTAGTGTATGTAATTGATGAATGAGGTATACCTGAAAAACAAGAAGGTGGTAACCAGATGGCCACGGGTCATTCATCGCATTGATTTCTCCGAGGAACTAAGTGATACCATCACATTCCTAAGCAGAGTATTTGGGCTTCCTGACACCCACTACTTTCATAAATGGATGCTCAAGTACCTGGAGACAATGAACAAGAATGTGTCAGATCAACGCTTCGAGTGGGCGGAGATCATAAGCAGCACTATATCCTAGCAGCTCCAACAACTCACCACAACGGGGAGGTTCTACATGAACTCCTATGTAGTTTATGATGTAGCCTCGGAGAGGGATTATCCAGCATTGATGCGATGCGGGGTTTGGCCCCAAGTGAAAATATATGAATACTACCTAGAGCTAAAGCTGGAAAACAGTATTTCACAGTTTACAAAGATCAACGACGCTTTCTTTTACGGCATCGTCTTCCTTTTAAGGCCAAACATGACTCACGGTCGTATGACCAAGAGCATTGTTGCAAAAAGGGAGAAGTGGGGGGCCTTATTCACGCAATTTCCCACCTTCACCTATCTAAGGGCAGCCAACTTCTTGGGGGAACCCACCAAATTCCCAAGATATGCCGGCCCCAAGCTGATCTTGTTGGAGCTATCCAGACAGCTCATAACCTACCACGAGAAGTGTTTGAAGAGAAAGAAGGGTGGAACTCCTTTCCCCCTCACAGTGGGCAGGTACACTTGTCTTTCCCACCACAAAGCCTAGAAGATGTTTGCAGAGCTAGAACTACTCAATCTAAAGCACAACTTCCTGGCAAGGACCACTTTCAACCCAAGGAATTGCCTTCCCAGGGCCAAACTTGATCCAATCCACATTCTGCAAATCAAGGATATTTATATCGACCTGTATCATGAGGTCGAGCTTAGAAGAAAAGATCACTCCCACTTGGCTTTGGCTGAAATCATTCAGTATGGCATGGCCATTATCCCAAAGGGTTATCAAACTACTGATCAAGAAGTTGATCAAGTATATCTTGACACGGATGGGGACAACTGGCCATTTGATGTAATTGACATAACTAAACCCCCCAAACCATTGAAGAAAGGGTCAAAGAAACTCTGCGGAGAACAGAGCACTGGTGCAGGATGAATGGCCTCATCTACCTCGGGGTTGATTTCACCACATCTCCATTGGGCAACGCACCTTCTAGGCCAAAACATCTGCCAAAGGGCAGAGGTAAAGACAAAGAGGATGAGTCAAGCTCTACCCAAGAAGAGGCTCCTAAGAGTCCCCCTTCCGCCGCACAAGAACAGGTTATAACTCTGGCTTCTCCAGAGAAAGAAGCGGCTGAAGATGGTCCGTTGGGAACATCCACTCAAGATGTTTCCACTGCGAAAACTATTGAGGTCCCTTCTATCCCTTCTCCCTCTCCTCCTTCCCCTCCTCGTGTGACCCAAGTGACCATTCCTTTGGTCGTATCCTCTCCCCCATCTTCTACTGTTCCCCTTTCCTCGTCATCCATCTTCTCTTCTCTCGTGGAGATGTCCCCCACCATTTCTTCCTTCATCTCTCAGCTCCCTTCCATTCCCATGTCTACCTCCCCTGTAGTATCTCTTCCTCCCATGAGCACTTTCTCGGCCTCCCTCTCAATGCCACTTCCAAGTGTCTCAACGCACTTTCCTTCTACTACTGCAGCTGCTCCCCTTTCTACTTCTGGTCCCTCTCCCATAAGTCTAGCATGGATCTCTTAGCACCTGAGCCAACAAAAGAGGAAAGTTCCCATCGCACCGATGGACTTCTCCGTCATCCCATCAAAGGGGGCCAAGAAGCAAAAACCTATAACCCGCTTCTCTCAGAGTGCGTTAGGAGAGAGAGTAATGGAGATAGCATATCCCAATCCTTTAAAGGATAAAAAGGATCTGTCTTCGATAGATTATACAGTAACCCAAGTCACAATGGGGATGTCTTCAGAAATCCTTCAGGGAGAGGCCCTATCTGCAGTTGACGCCATTTGCAAGAAGCTCCAGAAATCAAAGGAAGAAAAGAGGCTATTAAAGGAGAAAAATAAACATCTTCTCCACGCCTCACAGAAAATGGGCAGTGCACCTCCCACAACTATCGCTGAAAATCCTGAGCCTCTAAGCCAAGATAAGATAAATGAATACGCCAAAATCGGTGAGTAGGGTATGGCAGTTTCCACCTGGAGAAGCCAAATCCTCAAGGAAAGTGAGGGAGTAATCGCCAAGTTCACCAGATTGTATCAGAATATCAGTCGGGTGAACGAAGAGCTAGACCATGTCAGGATGCAGCACGAGACCTTCTAGAAAATGCTCGACTGTTCAGTCAAAGATCTAGTCAAGTTTGGCATCTTCGGTCACCCCAGAGCCCTCAACAAAATCCTTTCTACTCTTCACTACTGGGTCGATCAATTAGAGTTTGTCCTAGAAATTATTGACAAAATCAAGGAGGAAGCCCTGGATGCAATGCATCAAATGGAGAAAATTGTCCTGAGAATGTCTTTGGGCTTGCTCACTCCTTCTTTCACCTTGAGAAAGGTTCATGAAACTATTCAAATCTTCAAGGAGATCATTTCGCAAAGGCTAGGACCAGAAGTCACTTTCGACGCCGAATCCATCAACAACCTGCTGGCCTATCGTGACTTCATACGGTACCTGATAGAGGCAGAAAACAAATATTCCAAGCTCCCAGAAAAGCTCACAGATGAGCGCAAGACTTGCGAGGCTATCCGTGATCGTCACAAGGATCCTTCCCAGGATCAACTTCAGCCCATGATCAGTAAGTTCATGGAATATTGTGCCCAGTTCCACATCACGTCTCCTGAGCAGCAGCAGAAGCAGGATACCCCCTTTCAGCCATGGGACGATGATGAATAGTCTCATTCTTCTCGACCTTCTCTTTGTAAACATCTAAAGTATGTTGACACAAATGATGACATCATCCATGTTGCACCATCGGGATGATGTCATCCACCAAGTTGTCAAAAGTCAACAAATGACTTTAGGATATTTTGTAAGATATTTTGTAATTAAGTGGTTGGTTTGTTTTTGCCTTCTTTTCTTCTCTTCTTCTATAAATACTTGAATACTTGTTGTATTCAAGGGGTGGATACTTTTCAGATGAAAAATAGAAGTAAGAAGAAAAGACTTTGAACTTTTTGTAACAGAAACAAATATTAATACAATATTTAGACTTTGTACTGAATACTTGTGTTTTGAATTAGACCTTTCTTATGTTAGATCTGTATGATTGTTCTGTTGAATCTACTTCTAATTTGTTGTCATTTATTCATCAGTATTTCTTTATTCGTCTATGCAAGTAGGTTCAGCTCTGTTTACTACCAACCCAAATCATAGACCTTCTAACCTTTCTGCTTTGGAATTCAATTCTTTTCTCCCTTCAGATCTTTCCCATCTCCCCACCTCATTCCTTTCTCTTCTTTTACAATTGGAAATATCTCTACTAGGATGAGATCCCAACCCCTGAAGGCAGAATATTGTGAGACTTGTACAAGATTCCTGCTGGTGGAATAACAATAAACTAGTTTTGCTTTGCTGACTCAAAGAGGGGCTATGCCCTGTACACGGTTGGATCGTCTGTCCATATATCTTCCCTCCCGATAGATTTTCAAACCAACAAACTCCCACATAATACTTCACCAAATGGGTGGAAGTTGTTCCACTCACATATGTCACTGGTGTGCAGATCACTAAGTTTATCATGAACCATCTCATTTGCCATTACGAAATCCCTTCTCCCATTATAGGTGGCAATGGTAAATATTTCAAGAACAAGCAAGTGAAGGAATTATGCCAACACTTCCAAATTCATCTAAAGTGGTCTACTACCTATTACCCTCAAGGTAATGGGAAACCAGAGGCCTCCAACAAAATCCTTATTCAGATTAAGGAGAATATGTTAAGTAAGACTGGTAAAAAATTGGCAATTACAGATCCATCCCGCCCTCTGGGATTATAGAACTTCTATTCACACTCCTACTAGTGTAACACCCTACTCCATAGTCTTTGGCACTAAGGCCATTATCCCCCCAGAAATTGAGATTCTCTCCTTGAGAATATCTCTCAGATACTATTTGGACAAAGAGGAAGACTACCATGTGGCTAGACTGACAGAGCTATAATTACTAGATGAAATACACCTCCATGTACTCAATCACTTAAAAGTGTATCAGAATCAAGTGTCCCATGGCTATAACAAGCATATCAGATCTCTTCACTTTGAGTAAGAGATATTTTACTAAAGGAAAACCAATTCAAGACTTTGAAATAACGAGAAAAGAAGGGTAAGTTCAAAGCTAATTGGTTAAGAGCTTATGTGATAGTGGAAAAGTATGGGTCAGGAGTATATAAAATTACCTATCTTGACAAAGATGAGCTGTAAAAACCTATGAAATCCATGTGTCTCAAGTGGTTCTATGCTTAAGCATAGGGAAAGTATCAAAAATTAGAAAAAAATACAAAAAAATCAAAAAAATCAAGAAAAAGTAAAGAGAAAACAAGTCATATAAATTTGAAAACCATGCAATTGTGGCACCTTGGATAGGTCCTTTAGTGAAAACTAGTTTTTGGCACTTTAGGAGGATTCATTTTCCACATAAATCTCAGATCTTGGGGGTACATTTGCTTTATCTAGAGCTAGGTTGCGCCTACATATGAGATTCCTTTTCAGCCTATCCTTTCAAATCCTTGATCCAAATGATCCCCCTCTTGTATATTTGTGAAGAGTTTTCCTTTGTATATTTCCATATAACTTTAGGGGCATCTTCACATCTTCACTATCTTTTAAATATACGTGGAATTCTACCCTTGTACATTCAGTCTATCACTGGGGCATCTAGGTTTGTTTCTTTTCCTATACATGGCTTTAAAATAATATTAGAAAATCAAAAAAACATTCAAATATGTTAAGAGAATCACAAAAACATTCAAATATGTTTAGAAAATCACAAATACATTGGTATAAATTTTGAAAAACACAAAACATTCATAAAATTCACAAAAATCCAATTTTTCTAGGGTGACTGATATGAAGATGGATGGGTTAAAAATATACAAGTAAAGAACCCGTATAGACCTCGAGATTGAGTGATTTTTTGTTGGCAAGGAGACTTGTTTCTTCTTCAATGATGGTATTGCACGTTCTTGTATTCTTGGAGTTTGGAAGGATGTTTTCCTTCAAGTTATGAAATATATTATGTTGGAGGGTAAGTATAGAAAAATCTATTCCCATTACATGACCTTCCTCAACATGTTCTGTCACAAGTTTATGGTCAGTATTCCATTTTTCTGGCCACCTCTCTTTCGAACTCGCTGATGGATTTCCAGATTAAGAAAGATGAGTTGCCCCTTCATGAGGGCCTGATTCTTCTTTTGGTTGAGAATGGAAAGTTGGTTCTAGATCATCCTTTGACTACAGCCCTGGAGGAGCAAGAAGTGGAAGATGACATTCCTCTTGTGGAGTGTCTTACTAAAATGAAAGAGGGTAAAGGTACCCTTCGGGGGGATGAGAAAGATAAAGACAAAAATGAGGGTGGTGGTGGGGAAGCCAGTGCTTCCAGGAAGAATGAATGTGTGGTATACCCCATTTTTTTGAAGAATGAAACAAGAAGATGTTGTATTTAAAAGGGGTCCTAAAAGCTATGGAGGAAACGAACAAGGGGCAAAGGGAGTCCATGTTGAACATCATCAACATTTTGAAGAAGATGGTCACGGATCAGGTCCAGATAAAACACAGAATGAAGGAGCTGGAGATTCAGGTTAAAGTGCTACTTGACAGAGTGGAGGAGATTGAAGGGGAAAAGAAAAGGAGGAGATTCAACCTTTGCATTAACAACTCAAAGGAGGAGTAGGTGTTGGCTGGTTCTGGACTCCTAGATGGCTGTTGCTGGTCTGGGGCCTCTGGTGTTTTTATTATTGTTGTAGAGGCTTTATTGGTCTCTAAACTATGTGTGGAGTACTGGTGAATTGTGATGCCCTGTTGTTTCTTGGTATTTTTTGTCCTTTTGGGGGTCCAGATCATGCAATGTAAGAGTTTAGCCTATTTAACTCATTTTTCTGGGACCCCTTTATGGGTTTTCTTTTTGTTTTATTTCTAGTTGTGTTCCTCTTTTTTGTACTGGCCCCTGGGAGCCAATCCATGTTTTTTGCCTAATCTAATAAAAAACAAAAATCTAATTTTTTTTGTAAAAGTCAATTTTTTTCCACAAATTGGTAAACAACATGCACACAACTAAAACTTGTATCAAATGCATTTTCCTTGAATGTAAAAAATTGTTCTATAAAACATCTTTCTTGGATTCTTTCTTGTTCTCTTGTGTGACACGTGGATCATTTGGATTTACTTTCCATCAATAAAAGTTGGTTTTTTTGTTATCTATTTCTTACCTTACACGAACACATTTTTTGAGGTAGTTTCATAGCGCACGATTGCTATTTCAAGGTACTTCTACACCATTTTTTTATTCAAATCGCATGTATCATTTCTTGGGGTGTTATTCTTAACCCTTTTCCTTCATTCGTGCAGGTCGAAATTGAAGTTAGATAACAAAAAAATTAGTGCAACTGTCTTGAATGTTGTTCATTTGAGTATGTGTGTTTGTACTTATTTCCATGTCAGGCTGGCTTGTTTACTTTATCATATTGCAGTATGTTATGTATGTGTATTAATTTTTATGCCCTTTCAAAGAACAATGAAATTCCATGCACATCGGCCTATCACTCAGTGGGCACTGGGAGCTCACCCGAGGCACACGCAGGTGCTGAGCCCCTCCTTTATGTGAGTTGTGTGATAATGCATTATTTATGATAGAAAATTAAGTAAAGAGAATGGAAATGAACCATACATCCAGCTTAGAGCTCAGAACAGGATTCTTAGACCAATGTATTTATTCAAATAAGAAAAGGATTACAGAACATAGATTTGAATCACAATAGAAAAAAAATGCACAAGGGTTTACACCCACTCATATGAAATATATATAAAACTGATCCATACATATATAAGTAAAATTGTAACCACATATATTCATATTAAACACGTTTGGTAATCACATTACATTCATTGAGGCTATCATAGATCCATATTATAGTGCGGACAAAATTCATGATCATAAATGGAATTAAGCCCCTCATAGGACAAAGAAAAATATTCAGACCCATCCCCTTGATACCTCATACTCCTACAAATCCTCTTAACCCAACCCATAGAACTCTTGCAATATTTCTGCATAGCTTCACCTCTCTTCACCTCTTAGTGTGTCTATGTGTCTCTTTCCTCTACCAGGTGCTTGTATATATAGCCTCAGAAAGCACCACCATGCCTTTCTAAAGTTGTAGATCGGTTGCTAAGTGTCCAAGTGGTCCTCCATGGGAGCATGATCCTTCAGACTCAAGCTCTCCATTCTTTTCCATGATGACCTTCTAGAATATTCTATCGTAAGGTATATTCCTTTCATGGGGACTAAGTTGCTAGGCTGAAACCTTATCCACTCCGCATGCGTAGTCGGGTCATGCTTTCCTTGTGTTCTTCCCAATATGCCAAATATGGCTAAGTCCCAAAACCTTTTCTCTACCTTGCGCGTGTGCACCACTGGTTCTACTAAACCCTCTTAAAACCCTGTCTTGCATGCTATCGCCTTACGTACCTTTCTTCAAATAGGCCTTGCGTGCCCATGCACCTTATTGTACTTATCCAATATTTTAGGGGCCCAACATCACCCACACTACAACTATTATCTACCCTCGGGAACATCTTCTCAATGAATAAAGAATGACTTTCCCTGAATAGTTTTGAGAAAGAATAACAGAATGAAGAATTTGGGGAAGAATGAAAGAATGGGGAAACTATGATTACTTCTGAAAGGGGAGAGGGAAATATTTCTTCAAGTCTACCTCTAACTTATTCCTAGTATTGACCTCATTCTATTCCTTTTGACAAAGGTCTCCGACTAGGGCACTCATCTCTTCAAAGCTTAGTACTTATCCTTGGGTATTCATTGTTTCCACAATCCCCTCCAATTATTTTCCCAAAGCCTCGAGTGCATCCATTCTTTGAGTGATCTAGGGATAAAAATCCTTCAACTGGTTTTTTATTGAGCCCCACAAGGTCTCAATAGCCTCTGATTTATCCTCAACCTCGGATAGAATTCTGTCAGGTTATGCTTTATTCCACTTGTTCTTCTCTTAGAATTCCTTGAGCTCCACTTCATGAGTGGTGACCAGAATGCTTGCCACTCTATCTCTATCAGTGCAGTTTTCATATGTGGCCTTAGCGACTTGGGTAGTAGCTTTCACATCAGTGAGGAATTTCTTGTACTAAGCAATAATTGCCACATCCTTCATCTTGTCCTCCTTATCTTTGTGTGTTGATGCATCCTCTACAGATTCCAAGGCTAGTGGTCGTCTTTCCATTGTGAGGATGCAGGTCAAGTCCTCTAGGCACTCTAGGGTGGATCCATACTTCTACACTGGTGGTGTCAGATATCGATGCTTCAAGACAATGACATCTATCATCATCTCTACTTTCTTGTAAAACTCACGCATCCTTGCCTTCTCTTCTTTTAACTCATGCCTTTGTTGAGCACTGATTAGTTACTCTTGATTTAAGTCCTTGGCTCTTTCCTCAATCTCTTCTTCCTTCTTCTGTAGTTCTTCCTCTAGGAACTTCACCCTGTCATTCCTCTATGAAGAGCTTGGCTTCAACCTCAACTTAGATTTTTGTTGAGCACGTTACATATTTGTCTCATCTGATAATTTTTTGGTCGTTTACTAAGGGGTTTTAATCCATTTGTTTTTGGCACCTTAAACAATTCTCCTTATCTTACTTAAAATTCCAGCCTCATCAATGTGGGACTCAAATGCCCATGATAGCATTTTCCTTGTTTGAGGGTATGCACCTTCCTCATCAAATGATGTCATGGCTAAGAGCTGTTTCATTGGAAACATGCTCTTGAAATGAGTGCGAAACACCTTGCTCAGATCATTGATGTAGCCCATTCTTTAACCTTGCACTACTTCTATGCTATTCCTTCATGTGTGTGTGGCCCTTAGAAATCTTACAACCAAACTGGGATCTCCTCCCATGCTGCCATATTATTTTCCTATGCTTTCCTACTCAACTTCCTTCATCACCACATCTACGCTACGTTCAACCTCTTGTTCCACTAGGTTCTCAATGATTTTCACCACCTCTCTTTCTACAACCTCGTCTATTTGTTCCTTTTTGAGTCTTGGGGTCCTTTGATCTCTTGTGTTTTCTTCCCCACTCACCCCCTTTCCTTGGGCCTCAGCTTCTTCTTTGTCCTCCTTCTTCTCATCTCCTTCGTTATACTCATCACCTCCTTCTTTACACTCATCTCCTTCTTTATATTCCTCATCTCCTTCTTCCTCAGAGTCATGTATCTTATAGACAGGATGGTCTTCACCTCCTTCTGGCTCATCATCATTGTACCTATCGCTGATGTAGGTATCTAGACCTTCTGTCTCTTCCGCATCTGCCTCATCAGTCACCTTTTGTTTCTTCCCTACTGGGGATTCTAGTAAAAGAGATTCTTCCCTTCCCTTTTCTTTGATAGGTGATGTCTTCCTTGGTGATTCATCCTAGGTGAGGGGATATTCATGCTCCAACGCCTCTTCTTCTAGGGCCTTTTCCTTGATTGGAGAATTCTTTCTCTGCATGTAAGTACTAGGCTTAGTCTCATTTCCGATGCACTGACCATTTGTGTGGTTTGAACAATTGGTGCCTTCTACACCTCTTGTCTTTCTCTCTTCCTAGGCGTGACCTTCCTCCTAGTAGGTTTTCAGGGATGGAGACATCATTCTCCAAGTAAGTTCCTTTTTCAAATTTTGGCCTTATGTGTAGATACACCCTTACTGCGGTCCTTCCTAAAATCGGCAACGTTAAAGGCTTCGTCATCTATATCTCGTGGGAGACATATCTCTCCATGTATGCACGCTTCTTTGGGTAGATGAGCTTCTGATAAATATCGAGGTGGTCTATATATACCTCACTAAGGTCAAACCTTAGTCTCTTGGCCTCCTTGAATTGATTAACTCTAGCTTAGAAGTATTGTGCAGTGAAGGAGAAGGGTAGCTTGCACCATGGAATCATCAATAAAAATCTTCCAATGCAGAAGTGTTGGTACATTGCAAATTCTACCTCTCCATAAATGAGTGTAGCGAAACTGCTCTGGGATCCTCCACTCAGCCTGAATGCATCACAAATTCACTTATACCACTTTTCTAGGCGTGCTTTGTGAGTGGCCGTCATGGTTTCACAAGTTTACTTTGTAAATAGTTTTACGGGCAAGGGATCCTCTTCTGGATACTCCCAACCAAACTTTTCTAGCCCATCGAGCACTCCAATATCTAAAAATACAATGGTAAGGAGGATGTTACCGAAGAGTATCTTCTCTCCCTCCTACGCCCTACTTATAATCTCATCTGCGATAAAAGCAGACAAGTTGTAGATGGTTCCTTCAGATATCTTCCAGCATACATTTAGCCATGCCTTGTTCACTTGTGTCCATTGTTCCTAATCATTGAGCTTGGTCACCAAGTACATGGCCATCCTCATAACTGGTTCTGGAATTTTGGTGATGTCAAAGTATCACAACCCCTTCTTGTAGTCATACGCGGCTACAATCTCCTTAATATCCTCATTGTCTCTTAGATCATCATCTATGCTATCCCCTTCACAAATGAGGCATGTGAACTTGGATATCAGTTGAGGTGTGATGCACATCTTACACCCATGAAAAAAAATGATCCTCATGTATGCATGACATCAACCTTTGTTTAAGGCACTCAAGTTTTCCAAAGTATGACAACTCATATAGTTGCAATTATCTATCCTTCTCCAATTTTACCTTCACCTCATCATTATAAATGGGAATTCCATTTGAAATCCTATTATTAGTTGGTCGGACCAACTCCACTGCCATTTCCTTCTCTGTTGTGCTCATTTGATGGTTATAATCTCTTATGGTCATCTTTCATAAGTGTTACTCCCACTCTTTTCCTAGCAATACCCCATCTGGGTACTACATTTTTGCGTACCATTCTTTGTTGGTGCTCAAGATGGAAATGATTTTCTTTCCCTTTCCCTTTCCCTTTGTTTTCTTTAGTGAAATAGTAGTTTTTATGGGTGCCATATTTTCTAGTCAGACCGAACTTAAATACTCCTTCCTCTTTCTCTACTCCGCTACATTGCTCAATCCCAAAGCTCACTCAAAAAATTCAACTCCTAAAATGAATCCTTCATTCTCCATACCCTAGCTACCAAACCCTGACTAGGAAATCCTTCCATAAGATGACGCTCTTCACACAACCTTCCTTACGCATGTGTACTCCTTCCCTCTAGTTTTCAGATCTACTCTAGATACCCACTTAAATTTCTCAGATTCTCCTTTCTTCACACAAATTTCTCTCTTGGATGCTCTAGTTTGTAAGAGCTTCTTTCACTTTTTAATCACAAGGTAACAAATGAATTTCTTGACCTTTTATTTATGGTTTTTGCCTCTTTCCAAAATTAAATGCTATACCACTTACCGAATGTACTTTTACATTAAATGTGGATTTTTCCACTAAATCGAATTTAAGTGCTCTTACCCATGTGCAACATCTTGTGTGAAAAATACTTTACAACCTTTTGGTGTGCAAAAATTCAACCCGACCAAAGACTCTTACGCGCACGTCTACAACCAAAGACACTTCTTCTATCCTTTTACCCATTTTTTCCCCTTTCCTACCTCATGTTATTCCTACGCTCTTCATCCTTTCTGTATGTAGTTTCTAAAAATAATTTTTGACACCATAATCCAATATCCACCGTTTCCTCACGTGCTTCCTTCTACGGGGCCATTCACCATAACTTCTACTTCAAGCTCAATCTTGTATTACAGGACTATATTTCATATCACTTCCTTCACCCCACACTAAAACAAATGCATGGTCCTTTGCGCATACACAACCTTGGGAAAAGAATAATGTGGTTATCGGTGCATAAGGTACAAAAATGAAACAAAAATAAAGGAACACGTAACGAGAAAGGGAAACAAAAGAAAGAAAAAGAATAATGGGAAATTCTAAGCTAATTGGAAATACTACTTTATTACAAACACCAAAAAGACTTATTTATAGTAGGGCTTAAATGTACTCCCATTGAAATGACTTGGTAACATCCTCCCTTCCAGTTCTTATAACTAGAAAGTTTCTGAATCAAGAATGTACGAGATGATGTAAGGTCCCAAAAAATGGACTTTCAACTTCATAGGAGGGTGCAGATACTTGGAATCATACACTAACACAATTTTCCCAACCTCAAACTTCTTATTCTTGATATGACGATCATGCCATGCCTTTTGTCTTTCTTTTTCTATCTTCTGACTCCATCTAGCAAGTGATCACCTTTCATCTAGCTGCATCAACTTATCAATTATTTCTTCTAGCACTTCCTTGTCAACTAACCCTCATGTGCACACTATACGTAGCGATGGTAACATGAATTCCAATTGTAAAACAAACTTTGTGCCAAACACCAATTCAAATGGTGTGGCCTTGTTCAACCTTTTGTAGGTTGTCCTGTATGCCCATAGAATGAATGATACTTTGTCATCCCAATCTTGTCTTCTAACGTCACAGATCTTAGTGAACGTGTGACTTAGTATCTTGTTAAATACCTCAATAGTTCGATTTTCTTGAGGGTGATATGGGGTAGTCTTATGATGGGCCACCATGAATTCTGCTAACAGGATTCTGACCATTACATTGAGAAAGTGTGTACCCCTATCACTTGTTAGACTTAAAGGACAACCATACCTACTGATTATGTTTTCCCACAAAAATCTAACAACTGTTGTTGTGATGCAATCCTTCGTAGGTGTTTCCTTTTCCCACCATGTAAAGTAATCATTGTAAGTGATGATGATCCATAGGGATCCAGAAAAACATGCCACTTCATCAGTTCCACCAGCACCAAGAAGGAGAAACAATAAAAGTGACAAAAAATAAGGTAAACAAAGGTTATGGATAGAACCGTTGCTCTGTGCAGAGCGGTGGTTTCAAAATTGCTGCCTTGTAGGGGGTGGTCTTGAAACCATCACCCAGCTAGGGAAGTGGTCCTAAGACCACCGGTCTGCATAGGACACCGGTCCTAACACTTTCGAACAGAAAAGGAAGAATGGAATGCGATTGGACACGTTCTTGAAGCACCCAGCCATGTCTCTTGCCTTCCATGCCCTTTCACATCCTGTAGTGCATGGGAGTACATGGGAAGGCCTATAAATGCATGAAAGGAACAAGATAATAGGCATTCAAAGATCCAGAGAGTTCAAGAAGTAGAGTTTAATGAGAGTAGTGAGCAAGATCTTCAGTGAGGGAATGGAATTGTAGGAGCAAGGTGTAGAAACATAGCAATCAAGTAATTAGAGAGAAGGTTTACATTTTTGCTTCTTTTCATACTTATTGTAATCTGTAATGTTCTATGTTAGACCAATAAAAGTGGGAAGAAAGATCATTTTCCCTTCCCAACTGGTTTTCCTCGGAGGTTTCCAGGATAAAATTGTTGGTGTTGAAGTTTGAATTATTTCCTTCTCTGTAATTTCTTTTCTATAACACTAGATAATCAGTCATGAAGATCTAATTTTCTAGAAATTTTGTCATTTTCCAAATTTGAAAGTAGAACAACATAGTTGTGTGATTCATAGAATTCCAAAGTAGAAGTTTACAAATCATTTTGGTATCAGAGCTGATTATATATCCAGGACTGTGGTATTCAAATATTTCTTGTCATTTTGTATGATAGTGACAAGTCCAAAGGTGAAGAAGTTTTACCTTACGAGCCAGATATTTCTACAAAGAAGTGGAAACAAATATTTTGAGCTCAAATGGAGGAAGAGAACTTGGTCCGTAGAGTCGAGATGCTAGAGACCATGATGGATAGATTGCATAGGAAACAAGAAGAGATTTTAGATCTGCAAAAGATGGCTTTGGTTAAGTAAGATTCCATGGAATTGGTGGTTCTAGCACTAGCCAAAAAATTAGGTATTGGAAAGATCCATGAAGAGAAAGAATGGAAAGAGCATGAAGAGTTGCCAATTGTAAGCGAGAAGGTAAAATCTGCACATACACCTTTTAAAGTTGAAACAAAAGTGGAAATAAAGAATTTTGAAGGACAAGTAGATGCAAAATTAATGGATAAATGGCTAAAATAGTTAGAATTTTAGTTTAGTGCGCATAATGTCATTAAGGCACAAAGGGTCACCTTTGCAAGGTCATGCCCTCGTTTGGTGGGAAACCCATCTATCCACTTGTGAGAAGAAGAAAAATCCTATTGTTAGTACTTGGAAGGGTTTTAAAGAATTGATTAGAGATAACTTCTATCATATTGGCCATAAGATTGACATGATGATTAATTGGCAGTACTTTAGATAGGGCAGCACTCAAAGCGTGCAAGACTACACTACATAATTTCAGAGACAAGCCATGTTGCTTAATATGTACTTGGAGGATGAGGACATTCTGACCAAGTATTTGGGAGGACTTCACACTCACCTTCAGAGGAAGGTAATCTCCACGAAGCCCAAGGATCTCAATGAATCTTGTGTACAAACATACTACATTCATGACAAGAAGAAGCAAGGAGAAATAGAGCCAAAGGGAGACCAGTTAACATAACAATAGGACAAAGAAAAAAGGAAGACAAGTAGTAGAGGTAAATGGAAAGGTAAACATGCCACTACTGCTTTTCATACTTGTAAAGATCCTAAGAATTTTGGTAAGAATTGTGATGTGAATGGACATACTGATGCCACATGTTGGAAGTTGCATCCAGAATTGCACCCAAAGCACCGAACCAAGGATTCCAAGAAATCCATGGCCACTATGAAGATAGAAAGAGAGTTGGAGATTGAGGATGATTCCAATGTAGATGAGAGGCTAAGATGCATGGCCACTAACATGTATGGGGAAGAACAAGAATAAGAGATGAGTAAGCTATTTCAAATCATAATCCAAATCAAGAAGACTAAGGTAAATGCTTTAGTAGATTCTGGTTCTCAGTCAAATTTGATTTCTAATGTGGTTGTAGAACAACTTGGTCTAGAGACTTACGTGCATCCACATCCATACCCACTGGGATGGGTGAAGAAGGGTGTAGAAATACAAGTTACAAGGAAGTGTAAGTTTCATTTTGGGATAAATACCCAATACATAGATGTATTAGAGGATGATATTATTCCACTTGATGCATTTGATGTTGTCTTTGAAAGTCCTTACTTGTATACTAGGGATGCTTTGTTCACAAGGAGGGAGAACTGGTATAGATGGGTTAAGGACGGAGTCAGTTTTAACATCCAGGCACACCAGAGCAAATCAAAGAAAGCTATGGTAAGTGCCAACCAAACACCAAGACTTATTCAAGAAAAACATCAGTTTTGTTGCTTTCATTGGAAGAAAAACAAAATGGATGTGAGAGAAGATATTTATGACCAATGGATGGAGAATTTTTATAACACTTGTCAGTTTTTGTAGAAGAAGACACCACAAGAACTAATCATTTAAGGATTAAAACAAACTTCCGCTATACAGTCACCGTATCTACCTATGGATTCACTGGACCTGACCGTGGGGCAACAAGAAGAAGAGGAGATACAAGGAACGATGGTGACTATAGTAGTAATGTACTTGGAGAGGTTTCAACCAATCCATCTCAAGAGATAAAGACAAGAAAGGACTAAACCACTATAGTATGGGACCTTCACCATACTCAAGTAGGTTGGAGAAAAAAACTTTAGGCCATATTTCATGCAGATGCACGCGATAGTAAGTTGCAAGAGTTCACATCCACTAACACCATTTATGCATGAAAAAGAAGGAAAGATACAGAAGTTACCTTCTAAAGAGGATTATACTTGATGCATCTCAGAGGAGGATGTAGCACTGGAACAACAAACCAGAGATCCATAGGAGCCTTGGCAGGTTGGATGAGAGAAGACACCAAGGTAGACCCAATGGTACTCGAATGAGCATGAGAGGGAGTTGATTCCTCTACCACTCCCCCAATAATATTTTATGGGACAAAAATCATCCTAATAAGGGAAGGTATGATCCATAGGGATCCAAAAAAACACACCACTTCATCAGTTCCATCAGCACCAAGAAGGAGAAACAAGAAAAGTGAAAAAAAATGAGGTAAACGGAGGTTCTAGATGAAACTGCCACTCTTTACAGAGTGACAGTTTTAGAACCACTACCTTACAGGGTGGTAGTCCTAAAAATTCCACCTAGCCAGGATGATGGTCCTCAGACCGTCGATCTATACAAGGTGGAATTCTTGACACTTTCGAACAGAAAAAAAAATAATGGAATGCGAGCAAATGTGTTCTTGAAGCACCCAGCCATGTCTCTTCCCTTCCATGCCCTTTCACATCCTCTAGTGCACAAGAGGATATGGGAAGGCCTATAAATGCATGAAAGGAACAAGAGAATAGGAATTCAAAGATCCATAGAGATCAAGAAGCATATTTTAATGAGAGTAGTGAGTAATATCTTCAGTACGGGAATTGAATTGTAGGAGCAAGGTGTAGAAAAAGAGCAAGCAAGTAATTGGAGAGAAGGTTTACACTATTTTTTCTTTTCATACTTATTGTAATCTGTAATTGACTATGTTGAACCAATAAAAGTGGGAAGAAAGAGTAGTTTCCCTTCCCAATTGGTTTTCCTCCTTGGAGGTTTCTAGGATAAAATTATTGGTGTTGAAGTTTGAATTATTTCCTTCTCTGAAATTTCCTTTCTATATCACTAGATAATCAGTCACAAAGCTCTAATTTTCAAGCAATTTTATCATTTTCCAAAGTTAAAAGTAGAACAACATAGTTGTGTGATTCGTAGATTTCCAAAGTAGAAGTTTATGGATCAAATGATATACAGCGAATTATTCCTTTGCGCAGCTAGAACAATTAGCTCTACAAAGCCAATTGCCCATTTTCTAAATGGTTCAACATTGGCTATCGTTTGCAAGGAAATTTCATCTCTTTCTAGGTTTTCTAAGGCACTGACAATGGTCACAGGCCTTGCAAAACTCAATACAATCCTTGTAGATGGTTTCCCACCAAATCCCTACTAATAAACTTTTCCACGCGGTAACGTTTCCTTCATAGTGTCCTCCCACAATCCCACCATGCACTTCCTCCATAATTACCACATGCTTATGCTCTAATACACATTAGCGCAAAACCTCATTGCGACCTAACTTCTACAGGTCTCCACTAATCAACATGTAAGGTGCGACACATATTGCTAACTACTTTCTTTCTAGATCCTTCATCCCTTCCGGCACCACACCTATTTTTAAGAATATGGTGATATATTCTAAGTTTGAGGGCACGCGCTGCAACCTAAACAATTATGCATCCGACATGATATCCTCAATGCTTTGCGCATCCTCTCTTGAGTTAATCATTAATAAGTGGTCAGGTCATAAATTGATTTTTCCTAGTTTCACGACCACAGTGAACTCAAGTTCTTGAAATAATAGGACCCAACAACATATGCGCCCTTGTAGAATGAGCTTGTTAACTAAGTACTTCAATTCCATGTGGTCTGTGTAGAATATGAATGGTGTTGCCAAAAAATACTGTCTAAACTTTTGCAACATGTAGATCATAGACAATGCTTTGCACTCAGTAGCTGTGTAATTTTGTTTTGCTGGTGTTAAATTTCTACTTGTAAAGCACAAGGGATGATCAACAATTCCCTCACCAAGTTGTGCTAGCACTGATCCCATAGTTGTTCCTGAGGAATCAACATTCACATGGAAAGGATTATCCTAAGAATGAAAATGTAATATGGGCACCGTGACAGGCCTATCATTTAGAGTGTCAAATGCATTATGATGCGCCTCTCCCCAATGAAAGGCACTCTTGTGTTTTAATAATTTCTCTAAGGGCACATTGATCTTGGCATATATCTTGATGAATTTCTTGTAGTACCCCATATACCCAAGGAATCCACGCATTACGCTTTGATTAGTAGGCTCCCTTAATCCTACAATAACTGTAACTTTAGTGCGAGATCCACTAGCATAAGCCTTCTTTGCATATAATGTGTCCTAACAAGGTTCCAAATGGAGTAGTAAAGACACATTTCTTAATGTTGAGGGATATCCTTAATTGCTGACATCTCTCAAACATCAGCCTTCAATTTGTCACAATGGTCTTTCACTAATCCATACACAGTTTGGTCATCGAGGTAAACTTGGAGAACCTTATGGATAGAAGTCCTGAAATGTCTTGTACCACAATGTGTGAGAACACAATAGGCTCGTTTATTTAATCTAAAAGGAATAAACTTGTAGGAAAAACTTCCCCACTTCAGTGGAAAAAGTTGTCTTTATTTGGTCTTCCTTTGCAATACAGACTTGGTGATACCTTGAGAACCCATACTTTAAAAGATTAGACTTCGCACTCCATCGACTCCCTCCAAAATTTCTTTAGTAAAGGGGGTTGGGAAGGGATCAATGACACATACTGCATTTAGGTCTCTTGTAGTCAACACAGATCTTGATCCTCCCATCCTTCTTGATACTGATGACCATTGGGTTTATCCATTATGACTCTTCCACTACCTCAATGATACTAGACACTATCATTTTTTTAATCTCCTCCTTGACCGATATGCAGAAATTTGGGTTCATCTGATATGGCCTCTTTCGGATTGGGCACGCACCTTCCTTAAAATTGATCTTCATCTCCCCTAAGGAATGGTGAATGCCTTTGAGTTCATGATACCCATGAGGGAATAATTCCTAGAACTCACATGCAACTGATCAATGATCTTTGAGACCTCCTTCTCTAACCAATAGTCTCCAATGAGAGCTTCCTTAGGTTCTATGCTCCATGATCCAATGTTAACCTTATTTTTTTAGGGGCTCATGGTAGGCACGTGTCCTTTCATTAGTGCTATCTATAAAATTACACATACCTTCAAAGTGGTTAACATATAGAATTTCCATTTCCTCCCCATCTATAACATAAACCATCTTTCCTTTTTCCTTTTCTATGTATGTGCGCTCTCACTGCATCTCCTTTGACTCATCCTCATTAAAACATGCCTCTAAAATGGACTCACCTATTAAATCTAGTAGTCTGTCTTCTGTCATGGCACTATCCCCCATCGTAAGGTGCCTGATCACTTGCAATGCCTTATCCACTGATGGATTTGTGCTCCGATATTCAAAATCTTGGATGAGATCAATTTTCATCTCCTACCAATTTCCCATTTAACGGTGTGTTTCTGAGTGGATATACCATGTGCACACACAACCTTGTAGTGTGGAATATAACTTATGCACCCATAATGATGGTGGTAAGGCCTCTATGCCTCCTATCTAGGCCTTCTCACAAGCTTGGATATGAAATGAAGTTGTCTCTTTACCATGGTAGTCTTGTATGACCATGGGCGCGTTACTTTTAGAGAATCTAACAAAGAAGGTAATCCTAACTTGACACCATTCTAAGAGACTATTGCAGTGTGTAGCTTACCACCATGCTGTAGTCCCGAGTAGGACATAATTCAACATCCCCCTTCTTTCATCCTCACTCCACTGAACTTCTGTGTATCGTAAGAAAATTTCAAGGTATGCCCCTCTAGAGTAACTTGGCAACTTCTTTCCTCCTAGGCACTTGAATGAGCATGCCTTGGTCACTCTTGTTACAGAACCCCTCAACTATCACCTAATTAACTCATAATCCCCGTGCACCCAATTGTCACATTCCATGCTTGTTGTATCACTCACAGACTAAGGATCCTCAAATTGGATAACTCCTTCTATAGGGTGAATTATCTTAGGATCTCTAATGGAGCGCACATAAATTCTATCAAGAACCTCTTCTCCCAAAGGCTCAGTGTAAATCACCGACTTCCCATTCGTCAAAGGGATGATGACCTATTCCTCCTTGTTCTTGAAACTGATATATCCTTTGATTAACCTTAGGTCAGCATTGTTCTTATAATACCATGGTCACCCAAGAAATGTTGGAAATTTTTTTGCCTCAGCGAGTGCCAAGACTTCGAATTCTCCAGTAAACTTGGCCCCTTGAATGGTGATCACTGCATCCTTCAATACTCTAATGGGCATTGCATTATTATTTTTTCCATATACAAAACATTCAAATATGGATGTAATGCAGTCCTTCCCATTTGATGCCAGGAATCTAATGTAATGACATTGAATTCTGCTCCCATGTCAATCAATATGTTTCTCAGCAGTAAACCATCCACAACTGCATTCAATGTGATTTCTTTGTCATAGTCAAGGCTATGGGGAGGGAGGTTTACATACAACACCTGCCTTCCGCACTCTTCTCTGGCATGTGGTAACTTCTCCCATATCCATTCTTCTAGCAAGGGAATAATAAACTCTTGCCTTAACATTTTACACACTTCCTTGACCTCATCCAGGTTCTTCTGTGGAGCCTCAACATTCCTCCATTTCTCTTACTACCTGGAATACTCCTCTAGACACTATATTTCTCCTTGCAAAATCTGAATGACATCCATTATCTCTTGATATAATTCCTTCTAATGGGAAGGGCCTAGATACTTCCCGTGCACCACTTCTTCTCTTGAGACTAGAGTCCTTTACCTTGGTACCTCCTTGGCATGTGCAGCCTCTACCTGTGTTGTCACCAAAATAGGTTCTAAACCTGACTCACACGCCACTCTAGGAATACACTATGTGTCAACCTTATTTATAATCACCATCCTAGTGCCCTTTTCCTTTCGATGCTACTGGACCATGTGCTCAAACAACTTAGGGCACTCCTCATACTTATGCTTCTTCCCACACCTTGAGCACCGTAATAAATCTAAACACTCACATTTATAATGTTCTATAGATCCACAATTATAACATGTTCCTCATGGGAAATCACTTCATCCTCCATCACAGTTACTACAACCATGAACTCCTTCGTAAAAAATCTTCCACGTGCCCCTCCATCTACACTCCCTTCATAACGATGGTCATCATCCTTTGAACTGCTTAAAAGGCTAGTTTGGCACACAACCAGATCAATACCATCATGGATTTGATCAATCAGTCTATAATCCTTGGTACCATGGGTCGTAGAGGTGCATATATTACAATAGAAAGAAACATTCTTATGGATTGTGTGTTGCAACAAGGGACATCTACTCACATTATGGTCCCCATGACAAATTTTACAATATACTACTATGGTGCGTACTGAATTTCGGGGGCAACCATCCTTTGCATATCCCTCCACTTCACATTCTGTACACCAAATACCACTATAAACCTCATGCGCTGAGTTTGCAAATAGGTTTTCCAACTACTCAACCATTGTAGAAATTTGAGCCTCCAGAAAAGGACTAATGCCAATATCAATGCTTGCAATAGATTCGGCACGCAGGGCAGCTTTCAATACCTCGCACAGGTCTGTGAAAGTCTTGTGTGACAATGACCTTCTAAATGGAATGATCAACCCTCCAAAAAAACCATTGAGGATGCTGTGAAAGGTTAATGTCATATGACAGTTTTGACAGGAGAGTTTTAAACCTTGCATTATACTCTTGTACACTCTTTGCCATCACTTTCTGGATCTTCTTTAGAGTGATGATGCTCTTCTACTTGAACTATGGTATATAGAATTTGACTAGGAAGGCATTCTTCAATGTGGTATAGTCTACCATCATCTAATGGGGGTCATACTTCCTATACCAGCTATGTGCGTGCCCTTGCAACATTGTTGCAAACTAAGTTGCCTTCCACTCTAGGGTAGTGATCCCCTTTGCATGCCATAACAACTCACATTTGTGCACATGCTCTACAACATCTTCAATACCCTTATAGTCTAGTAGGTGTAAAGACATCTCGAAAAACACTTGGGGAGGTGGTTGGGGTCCTTGTCCTCCTGATCCAGAGCCTTGGTTCCCTCCATTGTTTCCTCCTCCACCAGATCCAATGGATCTAGAAGGTCTTGTGCCTCCAGATCCACTAGTTCCACCTCCAGATCCACTAGTTCTACCTCTAGACCCACCAATTCCACCTCCAAATCCACATGTACCTGACAATGGGCCTAATCACACCTAGTGTCCCTAATGTTCCACTAAACTACACGCCAATGATCTGTGATATTGCTCCACTTCCAAAAATGTATCCCATTCCACTCCCAAACACATTGCCCAAACCTTGCGTACTTGCACATTTCCGAAAAATTCCTCCAAATACCATAATGGAATTTTCAACCATGGATGTTCCAAACAAAAATTTATATCTCCTGGGCACCGATCAGTCACTCCCACTGATACCAACTAGGTTATAAATACTTCTCCCTTGATTTGAAAAACCAAGCACTTGGGGTTGGTCATCAGGTGGGTTCATATGTGTGCTGACGGATCTTATTTCTCCATACAAAAAAATCTCATTAGAAGATGAAGGGGCCTCTCTCCCATGCTTACCAAGATGGGGTAGCATAGATTGCTCATGCTCCACATCCTCCATGTGAATTACAACATCCTATCGTAACATTTTCCTCCATATATCCATCACACCTACAACCCCGCGTTGTCTACTTATCTCCCTTTCATGAGCTTCGCTATACTTGAGTCATCTCTCCTCCCTTTCCTTTTCAGCCGCAATGTCCAACATCTTCCTCCACCCTAGCTTCCTCTCCCAACACCTAAAGAATATTTATCTGGCCATTGGAAATAATTCTAAAATCAAAGTAATGACCAAGATATTCATAGCCAGAGGAATAATGCTAAAAAATGATCCTCTAGGCTCCCTCAAAAACTCAAACTCAGTAACTTTTGGGAAATAATATGTCAAAATGGCATATTCTAAAGTGTAATTGGCTAGTAATCCCTTCCCCCAGTGATCAACAACATGCATACAATTTAGATATGCATCCTACAACCTTTGAAAGTCATCTTGGGTCCACATGCGCAATCTATAGTACCAGATTGATCTAGATGCATATGTTGAAATCCATTCATACAGCTCTACTGGGAAACAACAAAATAATGTCTCATATAACTCATGGTATAGGTTCTCTTCTACCCATCTACGCACACAAATATCAGGTCCAGCGCTGAATCTTTAAGTAAACTCATCCTCTGTACTCTTGAACCATGTTTCAACTCTTTCTAAAGTCAGGCACTCTATCATCACACATCACAAGGACAGATGCATGCCATTTCTCAAAACAACTTTAAAAATAGGTCTTGACAATGAAAACAAGATGTAGTCATTTTTTATGCCCTTTCAAAGAACAAGGAAATCCCATGCGCGTAGACTTATCACCCAACGGGTGTTGGGTGCTTACCCGAGGCACGCATGGGCGTCGAGCCCCTCCTTTATGTGAGTTGTGTGAGAATGCATTATTTATGATAGAAACTTAAGTAAAGAGACTGGAAATGAACCATACATCCATCTTAGAACTCAAAATGGGCTTCTTAGACCCATTTATCCATTCAGATAAGAAAATCATTACAAAACATAGATTTGAATCACAATAGAAAGGAAATGCACAGGGGTTTACACCCACTCATATGAAATATATATATAAAACTGATCCATATATATATAAGTAAAACTGGAACCACATATATTCATATTAAACATGTTTGGTAATCACATTACATTCATTGAGGCTATAACAGATCCATATCATAGTGCAGACCAAAGTCATGCAATAGAAATGGACTTAAGCCCCTCATAGGAAAAAGAAAAATATTTAGACCCGTGCCCTTGATACCTCATACTTCTAAAAATCCTCTAAACCCAACCCATAGAAATCTCGCAGTATTTTTGCATAGCTTCACCTCTCTTCAACTCTCGGTGTGTCTCCGTGTCTCTTTCCTCTACTAGGTGCTTATATATATATCCTCAGAAACCACTACCATGCCTTTCTAAAGTTGTAGATCAGTTGCTAAGTGTCCAAGTGATCCTCCATGGGAGTATGCTCCTTTAGAATTGAGTTCTCCATTCTTTGCCATGATGACCTTCTAAAATCTTCTATCGCAAGGTATATTCCTTTCGTGGGCACCAAGTTGCCAGGCTGGCACCTTATCCACTCCACATGTGCAGTCGAGTCATGATTTCCTCGTGTTCTTCCTGATATGCCAAATATGGCTAAGTCCCAAAACCTTTTCTCTTCCTTGCACATACATGCCACTGGTTCTACAAAAACCTCTTAAAACCATGTCCTACACACCTTTCTTCAAATAGGCCTTACCCCTCCACACACCTTCTTGTACTTAGCCAATATTTTAGGAGCCCAAGAGTATGTTGCATTGGGTTGGTGTAATGAAAAATTATTCGTATTATGGATTTTCATGTCGTCTTACACTTTTGTTGTATGCTTATATATAATCAAGGACCGATGGCGTAGATCATATGAATAAAATAATAAAATAAAATTATTTTTACATCAATTAGATGAATGTTATTTCCATTCTCTTCATCTTCATTTTTCTTTCCTATCCTTTTCTTCTATCAACACTATTCTTCCAAATCACCTGGGGTAATGGGTATTACCTTTTATACCCCTCACTTTTCTTTTATCCGTCTCTTTCATCTTTTTCGATCATCGATTGACCTCTTCTATCACCCCATAGACACTCAAAAGGGCATCCTTATTCTACTAAATTTTCCTCTACCCCTTCAAAATTTACTTGTCCATATTTGTCTACTATATTTGAAGTGGTGTCGTTTATGCCAACCCAAAGAGGGGCAAATATCAACACCTAAAATCCGCTTACGCAGTTTTATTACTAAAATTACACTAACTATTCTCTTTCCTATCATTTCCATCATAATTAGTGATTACTCACTAATTAACTAAATTTTTCCTCCAATTCAGTCAATTAACAACACTTTGTTAATTAACTATTCATCGCTCCATTCATGACACTTTGTTGGCTGTAATCCTTCTATAATAAAATAATTAGCTACTTCGCTAGTTAATTAGGCTTGTTTACCCTTGAATCTAGCTAACAAACCCTTTTATTATCTAAACATCCCCCTTTTAACCATTCAAAATTTCCCTATTTCCCTCTAAATCACTTATACAAGTTTCCTAAGCTTATCATAACCTACTAATTAATCACATTTGATTAATTAGACCCCTCCCAACTCCCATGAGTTGTTGATCACTTGTTAATCAAGCTTAACAACTGTAAATCAAACTTACCTTTTCTAAAGCATGTTTATCTACTTCTATTTTTTTTTACCTTTTGTCCCACATTCACTAGGATTCTGAAATTTCCCAAATGGAAACCTATAAATACAAACTTAGTGCACCACTTTCAACTTTACACCTCATTTGTATTAACAAAAGCAATAGACATTTGATCTTGATCCATTATCCATTGTAATAACTTCTCCATCTTGCATCCATTTCTTCAAGCTTGGTTAGTAAGAGAAGATATAAACATGGCCTCGTAGCCAATTTAGAAAGATTGATTCACCATATTGAATTAAACAACAAAATTTGATTGGTATATGATCTAACTAGGTTCATGTTTAGTTAGCAATCTAAAGAGTAAAAAATAACTTAGTATGTTAGTTTGATTCATTTAAATTCCATGCATTTGAAGAATTTAGTTTTTATAAGCTCTTATCTGGATGTTCTTGTTTAGTTAACTTTGTTTTGAAGCTATTAGGTGTTAGTTTCAATTCATATGGCACAGTTAGATTTACATGCATAACACGACAATGCTAGAATGGCATGGTTGAGCCCATAAATGACTAAGTCTCAGAGAAAAGGATGAGAGCACATGGAAGAAGGTGTAGGAAGAAGGTGGAGGAGGTAGAGCACACATGAATAGCTAAGTTGTGCTCGGGATCAGGAAAGATTTTTGAGACTTAGCTACATTTTGAGGATTATGATGTTGCATGGAAAACATGTGAGCATATTGGTATGCGTGATAGTGGATAATGTTAGATCATGGAAACTTGCAGCCCAAGGAAGGAATACTTTAGGATATAATCATTTTGTTTAAGAGTTGTAAAGTAGTGTTAGTTATGGGTTAGCTGACACTTGAATGTCTAAAATAATTGAGTATGGCAGGGTATGATGACATTTGGCATGTGGTTTTCTCTTGACTAATGATGAGGTGGTAAAGGAGATATCCCTATATTTAAGAGTGTGTTTTTTTTAATCTAAAATAGAGCTGGAGAAGCGATGTAGGGAAATAAGAGATGACGTGAGAGGAAGAAGATGTGTGATGCAAGGCAAGGGATATTCTGGGTGCATAAGAGAGAACATGGTTAGAACTCTTTGAGTAGAGTCATTTTGTAGAGATAGGATGTTACTTCATGATGTATTTTGTCTGCTATGACCCTTTTGATGTAATTTGGATATTGTAAACAATTTTGAATCAATGAATATGATGGATTGTTTTTAATATCTATGTTTGTGGGTCTAAAACCTAGTGTTATTCATATTGCTCATGGTTCACATGTGATTCCCTTATGATGTTGTAATGTTTACTTTTACATTATGGTGCATCTATGCTTAGATCTAGTTTATTTACTTTTGTGCTAGAGTGAATTCATGTATTTTTGTTTTTGAAATTATCCCTCCATTAATGGAAAAACATTCTTACAAGGATCACATAAAGAAGGAGCTTGGTGCCTTCACATGCATCGAGTGAGCTCTCAGTTCAGAATGGGTGATATGCTAATGTGCTTAGGGTTAAAAAAGGAGTAGGTAAAGGTGACTACATTTTGGTTCCATTGTCAAGACATCTTTTAAAGATATTATAAGAATGATGTGTGATGGCAGAGCGCTTGACTTTGGCCAGCATGTAGACTTGGCTTAAGAACACAAAGGATGAGTTTGCACAGAGATTCAACACTGGACTTGAGTTTGATGCACGTACATGGGTAGAGAAGCATCTATTTCATGAGCTATATGAAACATTATTTTGTTGTTTTCTAATAGAACTATATGAATGGTTGTTGGTGTATGCATCAAGGAGGAGTTAATACTATTGACCTCGTGTGTGGACCTAAGAAGATTATCAGTGGCTTCATGATGTCAATCTGAATTGGACTTGTGTTGTTGATCATTGGTGGAGTGGTGTGTTGACTAATACACATTGGAGTACACAGTTTCTACGTATTCTTACCGAGAGGTTGTTGATTTCAAGTTCTTGTGAGAACCAAGAGGATCTTTCCTGTGTTCTATACCATTAGCCATTAAGATCATGATCATCATTCTAAATTTTGAGGAGTTTCCTATGGATAGCTAAAATCCAACTAGGCATGGGGCGTGGAAGTAGGTGTGGGGAGAAGTGGCAGATCCTACGACATAAGTGGAGAGATAAGAGAGGTGGCTCAAGTATAATGAATCTCGGGAGAGAGAATTGGCGAGACAACATGATATTGTAGGAATGATGGATTTTTGGAGGTAGATATTGCGAGAAGGATTCGAGGTTCATGAAGAGGACGTGGAACCTAAAAAGTTTTTGTACCCCATCTTGGAAAAAATGGAAGGAGAACCCCCTCGGCTTCTGATGAGATCTTGTTAAATGGAGAAAGGATACAAACCATAGGAACACATTTAAACCCACCTAACGACCAAGACCTTACACTTAGTTTTCCATTTTCTAAGAAAAGTATTGCTAGTATGGTTGGCATTGGTAATGAAGAAATATCAGGTACATGTAATTTTACACTACATCCATCTATGGCTGCGCATATTTTTCCTATGTTTGGTGGTATCCTATCAGGCACGTCATTTGGACAAGGTGTGGGCTCACAGAATGTGGGTATCATGTCTGGAAGTGGTTCAACTTCACAGATTGTTGGAGCTCAGTTTAGTACAATAGTGGGAATGCAGAGTAGCACTACTTCAAGCCCTATACTTGTTACATGAGGGGGATCTGAGGGATCTTATGGATCTGGAGGGTTAGGGGTTAGTGGAACTAATGGATCTAGTGGTGGAGGCAACACAAGAGGAAATCAAAGTTTTGGATTTGGTGGAAAAGAAACACAACCCCATCAATAGGTATTTTACAAGATTTCTCTTCATTTTCCTGATTATAAGGGTGTTAGGGATGCTACAAAGCATGTACAAAAGTGTGAATTGCTATGGAATGCTAAGGGGATTACTACCTCAGAGCAGAAGGAAAGATAGTTTGCAACTACATTGTGTGGGCATGTGCATAGCTAGTGATGCAACTTAGAAATGCTAGATAACACCCTAGTCACACTGGCACATCACTCAACCTAGACTGAGAACTCAACCAAAGCATACAAAGGTACCAGGTCCTTCTTTAGAGTTGTTGTAGCAGGATGTTAACGTGATGAAGGAATAAACATATAGATTTATAACTAATCCATCATTCTACAATGTATACCATATTTAGATTTATGAAAGAACAAGTTTAAAAAATAATCATGATTGAATCAAGAACATGCACTACTTTATTACACATGGGAATGACACTTAGATTCAGAAAATAACTTCCATCTATTAATAAACATAGATATCCTGACAAGAATGGAATTCTATACCAATGTGCGCGCATGGATATTATACAATAATATAGTCATATATCTCTCTATATCTCTCTATCTATATGATTCATATCATATATATAGGGTGGAGACTTTCCCTTCACTGCTTCTCTATTCCAAAAATAGGCCGCATACTATTAATAGCCATGCACTGCTTATAGGTATAGCCACACATGCAAGTGTGCTATCTATAGACCTCTTGCAGTTAACTGAAGTGACAATCCTATTCTTAGCTCGTCTCCATGCAAAACAAGCTTCAATTTGATCCTCTAAAGATAGACAATACGTGGTGCGCACATCCCCACATCGTTGGTGTGTTTCACACGCCATCTTCTAAAAATAGGTATTCATGTTCAAAATAGGCTAAGTCCTGAATGCTAAACTTTCCCTCTGCGCACGTTATCTTCTTTTCCATTCGCACCCTTAAACTTGGCCTGCTTTCCCACACGGACTTCTTGTGTGAGTTTTTTCAAGTGTTCTCTAATCAACCTTACCCCACACTAATCATATTGTCACCCCTACAATGGGTATCTTCAAAAATTAAAGTAAATAATATGGAACGAAAATAATAAGAAAGAATGTAGATGAATAAAGAATGTTTTAAGAGGTAGCATCCTCTGTATCAGTTTGAAGGATCAACTTTGGATACTCCTCCTTTATTTTTTCCTCCAAGGTCTGCCATTTAGCGAGTGCTTATTCTGATTTCTCTAGAATGTCCACAACAATGGATTCCAACTCATCCCTCGCAATCTCTCCTTTTTTAGTTTTTAGAACCAACATAATGTTGGAAATTGAGGTCATTCTTCATTCTAAAAGATCCATTTTATATGCAATGAGCTTCCCAAGCTCTTCCAACTGAGTCTTATGCAGCTCTTGTAATGCTGCCAGGGCCTCACACTTCTACTTAACCATTGAAAACCTTTCTGCACGGCCTAATGTTTCATCCTTCATTTCTCTTTGGACCTCATTGCTTTCTTTCAAGGTCTTTATATTGATAAGTGCCTCTAGAGATGTGTAGATGTTTAAATCCTAGTTTACTTTCTTCAATACTTCTTGTAGTGCTTATAAAATCCCTTCATATTATACAATATTTCACATCACTAATGCTTTCTCTCACCCTACCTCTTGTTCTGAGTTCCTTGGCACTGGTATGTGTAGAGGTTCATCTTCAAGTACCAGGTCCACCAACTTTCCTATATAATGTATCGCTGAGGGAAACATCTATGGTACCTTGGTCTCTAAGTGTGGCCTAGCTCTTATGACATTTTCTCAGTCTCCTCTATGATGCTGATAAATAATTCATTATTTTTCCACGCTAAGTCCCTCTCTTACGTGATGTGCACTATCTTTACATCCTTTGTCTTTAACTCTTCATGTAACGCTCTTATCATTACAACTTTGTCCATGTTTCTCCTTGCAACTTCAGTAGAGACCTTCACCAATGCATTGCTGACCTACTCATCTGACATGACAATAGGCTTTACTATCATATGTCTACATTGTGGTGCCTTCTTCATCCATCTAGAAACACATGACTCTTCACATATATCAAAGTCAGGCTCATCCATATGGGTGTGCATTGACCATGATAGTTGCTTCCGAGTCCACACAGTCACCATATCCTCATCCATTAGCTCCTAGCAAAATAAATCCTTATGTGCTATCGTGCTTTGGAAGCAGGTGCAGAAAATTTTACCTGTTTCCTCCGCATACCCCATGGCTAGTGGAATGTGCTCTCCACTCATTCTTCTAGACCATTGCTGCTTAGGGACCTTAGCCTCCAAATTTGGGACTTGTGTCTCCATTTCTTGAACATTCTCTGCAGCTATCTCCTCTAGTCCCTTCTTGTCCTCTCCTCTTTCCTTTGATTTCTCACCTTGTTCTTATATGTTCTCTAGAAGTGTAGGAGAATTAGGCACGCTTTCTTCTAACTCTTCCGCATCCTCATTTAACTTCACTTTCCTCCTTCTTTGAATGGTTTCCTCCTACTGTGGAGAGAGTCTGGGTGATTTGCACACTGTGGTTGGATTATCACCTTGGGTCCTTGTTCTCCTAAACACCCTCTTAAATTTGTGCTCCCCTTGGACTACATTCAAGTCCTCATCATCCCCCTCTTGTGGATAAGGTGGTGTATTGGCGCACTCAGATTCACCCTTATTTATAGGATGTCTCCTACCTCTATGCTCCAAACCACCACTATCTTCATGATCCTCCTCTTCATCCTCCACTTCAATTGGCTCTATGGGAATAGGCACTGAGATGTTCTCCATTGTATGCTTTCCCTTTGGTGGTGTTGGAAGTGTGAACTCACCTTCCACATACTTGTTATTCTCCATCTTTGGATTTAGTTGGAGATACACCAATGCTTCTCCAATATCTCCCACCACTAAGATTATTGGTTTAATTTTCAAAACATCATAAATGAGTCTTTCAATATTTTCACCCCACCCTGGATACACATATTTTTTCCTTAGTGTGTGGTAGTCGCAATCTACCTTATCCACGTTGAACATCAGTCTCTAAACCTATGTACTGATGCCTAGAAATACCTTTGCTATGAATTCATATGGAAACTTACCCCAAGGACTCCATGCCCCATCTTTCATTACAACCCGTGCTATACAAAAATGCTAGTCTACAACTACTTGAACTTCCTTTCCAACCACTGAAGGCAAGTGCTTAGGGATGCATCATTCTTCCTCAAAATCCACATGAAGCCTATCATACCACTTCTCAGCCCATTGCTTAACCTTCTCTGTTATGGATCACTCACATAAGTACTTCTTGAAGTGTTATGTAGGTGATTTTTTTCCATCAGATACTCCCATACCTTCTCTTTCGGTCCACCAGGTACTCCGATCTCCATGAACACTAGTGATAACAGATCAACTGCAAAGCTGATGTTTCCTCCTGTGCACAATTCTTCAATGGTTTTCTCTATGATATACCATGAAATGTTGTAGACTACTCCTTTAAACATATTTTTGGCAATGTGCAACCACATGGTGTTCACTTATGACCATCTTTCCTAGTCATTGAGCTTTGTAATGAGATGTGCAGCCACTTGTATAACTAGATACTTCTTTAGTTTGTCAATGTCCACACTGCGTGGACCCTTTGTATATCCCAACTCATTCCTGGTCTCCAATATTGTGGTTTTATTTGTCAGATCATCTAACAAATTATCTCTCATGCCTTTCAACCTTGTCACTGTGGAGATGAGCGCGACTAAAATTCTGACTCTGCGCCCTGCAAAGTAGAAAAATTCCTCATGCAGTCTGCTCATAAGCCACTGGTATAATGGCTCATACTTCTTAAAATAAGGGAGCTCATAAAGTTAGTAAACCCCTATCCTCTACAAGAGCTTCTCACCAGCATCATTATACACTGGTATATCTTCCGTCGTGCATTTATTCATCTTCATGTTCAACAACCCATCAAGTTGCTTCTTGTTCTCAATGGTATGGTGATTGCACTCACTCACTTTGCTTTTCCTTATGTGAGAATCCTAGTCCTGGCCAAAAATAACCCCCTCTGGATATTACATCTCCAAAAAATTACTTTCTGGAGCCATTTCTTCCTCCTCGACAACCACCTTCTTCTTTCCTTTTACTCCTGCTACAGTTGCCTTCTTGGGTGCCATTTTTATCTTGCAATCCTTTGTAGATCCTTTTCATTCAAATTCTACAATGTGTGAAGCAAACCCTAGTTTTATTACGTGCCCTTGGTAAAATTACGTGCCCCTAACTCATCTTCGTCACCTCACTTTGCTCAAACCCTTCACCACTGGGGACACAAGCTTCTTCTGTGTACAGATCTCTTCATCACGACTGGTTACACACCTCTCACACCTTAAAACAATCACTTGGCTCTTCACACTTGGCTTCTTTCAAATACTCTTAATCACAATGGTAAAAATGAATTCATATCCCATACTTATATAGATTTTTCAAATTTTGATGTATTTATTGCTCCTTTACCTACCAAATATCCCCTCATTCAGTGACCAAATTCATTCATTCTGCATGGTACATCTTCACACCCCAACTATAACCTTCTAGCGTGCCTCCCTACCCTTTGGTCACAAACTTCTCTTCAGTGCATACCCTTGCACTCAAGTAGCTCATCACTGTACCTTCTCCTAGTAGTTATCATGGCCTCCGCTTACCTTGCATTATACTGTTCCTTTTTTTTATCTCCATCCTTGGTCACTTTTGAGAAGAAATATTATTTTGACTTAAAGCACACCCATAATAGCTTATTCCTTTATCCTTTCAATTCCCATTATCTTGTACCTAGATATAAACAACCACTCCACACTAAAATTATGTGCATTCCTCTACGCATAAACATTCTTCACATAGTAATTAGCTTCATGCGTGCAAGCATGCTTATTACACAAGAACAACAACTAAATTGGCAAAGCATAAAGAAAATGAAGGAAATACATAATTGAAAACCTAATCTAAATGACAATACTACCTTATTACAAACACCAAGAAGACTTATTTATAGTACGGATTCAGCCTACTCCCGTTGAAGTAACTGGGTAACCGTGTTCAATCAAATGCTTCTATCTGGAAAACACATGTTTCAAGTATGTGAGTGATGACATACGACCCCAACCAATGTAATTTGAGCTTTCCTGGATGGTGCAAGAAATTAGATTCATAAAGAAGTACCATTTGTCCAATCTCAAACTTCTTATCCCTTATGTTTATGTCATGCCATGCTTTCTGCCTGGCCTTTCCCTGATTCTGAATCCATCATGCTATGGCTCATTGCTCATCTAGTTGAATCATCTTCTCAATACGCTCTTCTAAAGCCTACTCATCAACTAGACCTATAATGCGTGTAATGCACAAAGAAGGTAACATAAATTCTAAAGGGAGAACGAATTCTACGCCAAACACCAATGAAATGGTCTGGCTTTGTTTAATCTCTTATAAGTTGTTCTATATACCAAAAGAACAATTGAAACTTTATCATCCCAATCTTTTTTTCCAACATCACAAATTTTTGTCAAAGTTTGGCTCAAAATCTTGTTGAAATCCTCAATAGTTCCATTTTCGAGAGGATGATAGGGTGTAGTTTAATGGTGTGCAACCATAAACTCATCTAATAGGATCTTGATTGTCTCATTCAAAAAGTGTGTACCCCTTTCACATGTCAAGCTTAAAGGACACCTATATCTTGTAAGAACATTCTCCTAGAGAAACCTAGCTATTGTAGCCACTGTACAGTCTTTCGTAGGTGCTGCTTTTGCCCACCATGTGAGATAATCTATGTAAGTAATGATATAACATGATCCAATCCTACACGTGGTTGGCGGAATAGGTCCTACAAAGTCAATGGTCCATTTCTCAAACGGTTCAACACTAGTAATCGGTCTCAAAGGCATATAATCTCTTTTCCCTAGTTTTCTTAAGCGCTGACAATGGTCACATGCCTTGCAATATGCCTTACAATATTTATACAGTGTCTCCCACCATAATCCAACAAGTAGGATCTTCCAGGCAGTCGCATCACCTGTATAGTGGCCACCTACAATACCACCATGGGATTATTCCATAATATCCTTACACTCATGTTCTAATACACAGTGGCGTAATACTTCATCTCTACCTAACTTGTAGAGGTCACCACTGATTAACATAAATGGTGTCGCACGTATAGCAAGCTGTTTCTTTTATAATGCCTTCATTCCTTCTGGTGTCATACCAATTCGTAGAAAGACAACAATGACTTATAATTCCATGATCATGCGTTCTAACCTATATAATTGTGCATTTGGCATAGTTTCTTCAATTATCTACGCTTCGTATCCTGAGTGAATTCTAGACAAGTTGTCTGGTCCAGAATTACTTTTCCCTGGCTTCACCACAAATGTGAAGTCAAACTCTTGAAATAGGAGTACCCATCTGCATATGCGCCCTTGCAAGACTAGTTTGTTCACAAAATACTTTAATTTCATGTGATCTGTATATAACACAAATGGTGTTGCTAACAAATAGTGGCAAAACTTGTGTAATGCATAGATCATTGACAAAGATTCACACTCTGTAGCTATATAATTCCTTTCAGCGAGAGTCAAATTCCTACTAGCAAAACAAATTGGATGATCTATAATACCTTCCACCAGGTTGAGATAACACATCACTAATGGCCATGCCAGAATCATCCACATGCACATGAAATGGTTTATCCCACGAGTGAAAATGCAGAATGGGCATGGTAGTAAGTTTCTCTTTTACTATCTCAAAAATGCACTACCGCGGTTCTCCCCAATAAAATGTATCTTTCCCTTTTATTGATTCTTCCAAGGGTACATCAATTTTGGCATACCCTTTGATGAACTTTCGATAGTAACCTATATGACCCAAAAATTCGCACACCTCACTTTAACTGGTAGGTGCTTCCAGGCCTAGAATGACTACAACTTTAGTTAGATCAACCAACAACCCTTCCTTACAGATTATATGCCCTAATAATATTCCAAAATGTGTAGAAAATATGCACTTCTTGATGTTTAAAGAGATACTCAATTGTATGCATCATTCAAACATTAAGCACATATTATCACAATGATCTTTCGCAAGACCATATAATGTTCAATCATCTAGATAAACCTGCAAAAAGTTGTGAATAAAATCTTTGAATGCCTAAAAAACTATATGTGAGAATATAATAGGAATGTTTTTCAATCCAAAAGTCATCATAGTATATGTAAAGCTGCCCCATTTAGTAGTAAATGTATTCTTTTCCTGATCCTCCTGAGCAATCCTAACCTGATGATACCTAAAAAACCCATCTGTGAAGGAATATATTTCGCACCCTACAACTCCCTCTAGTATTTCCTCAGTAAATGGCATAGGGAATGGGTCTGTTACACAAGCAACATTTAGCTCCCTGTAGTCCACACATATTATAATTCATCCATCCTTCTTGATACTGATCACCATTGGACTAACCCATTCTGACTCATCAAGGGGCTTGATAATTCCAGATTTCAACATTTTATCAATTTCTTCTTTTACCTTTTCACGTAAATTAGGATTCATTCTATAAGGTCTCTTTCTCATGGGGCGTGCACCTTTCTTAAGCTTTATCTTCATTTCCCCAATTGATTCATGCACACCTTTAAGTTCATGATACCCTCGAGGGAATAAGTCTTGATAATACCTGAGTAACTCAATGATCTTCACAACCTCTGAGTTTGACCAATAGTCTCTGATTATGACACCTCCTTAGGATTAGCCTCCGATCCTATATTGACATTTTTTGTCTTCATTGGTTCATGGTATGCATGCGTATCCTTATCTACACTATCCAAGACCTCGCCCCCATGTGAATGGTCAATATCCAAATTTTCAACTTCCTCAATACTTGCTAGAGTTAACTAATATGTCTTCATTGTGAACCATCCTGAAATCAACTAAAAAAGAGGTCTCGATAATGGAGCTAATGATGCAGCCTAGAATTACCTAAGAACACCCTAGTCACGTTGGCACATCACTTAGCCTAGACTGAGCACTCACCCGAAGCGCGCAAAGGTACCAGGTTCCTCTTTAGTGTTGTTGTAGAAGGATGTTAGTGTGATGAAGGAATAAACATATATATATATATATATATATATATATATATCCATAACTAATCCATCATTCTACAATGCATACCATATTCAAATTTATGAAAGAACAATTTTAAACAACAATCATTATTGAATCAATAACATGCACTACTTGATTACACATAGGAATGACACTTAGATTCAGTAAATAACTTCCATCTATTAATAAACACAGAAGCTCCTTACAATAATGGCATTCTATACCAATGCGTACATGGATATGATACAGTAATCTAGTCATATATCTCTCCATATCTCTCTATCTATATGATTCACATCATATATATAGGGTGGGGACTTTCCCTTCACCACTTCTCTATTCCAAAAATAGGCCACATGCTATTAATAGCCACGTGCTGCTTACAAGCATAGCCACACATGCTCAAATGTGCTATCTATAGACCTCTTGTAGTTAAATGAAGTGACAATCCTATTCTTAGCTCATCTCCATGCAAAACAAGCTTTGATCCTATCCTCTAAAGATAGACAATACGTGGCGTGCACGTCCCCACATCGTTGATGTGTTTTGCATGCCATCTTCTAAAAATGGGTCTTCATGCTCAAAATAGGCTAAGTCCCGAGTGTCGAACTTTCCCTCCACATGTGTGCTCTTCCTTTCCATTCACGCCCTTAAACATGGCTTGCTTTCCCACATGGACTTCTTGGGTGAGTTCTATCAAGTGTTCTCTAATCAATAGCTAGTACCAAAAATATGACCCACATCAGACAGTGGTGGATTATACTACGTTGCATGATGCCTTCTTAGTGGAATTTCATATTCCTAAATTTGAGAAAAAGAGCATCAACGCACTCAAGGAGATTCAATAGGGTACGAAAGAGAGTGTGTAGGAGTATGATGCATGTTTTAAGACTGTTTTGTTAAAGTTATCTTATGATAGCCATCCCTCTCAACATGCTTAATGGCTCGTTGGAGGCCTGATAACAACTTTTAGATGAGTGCTCTCACATAAGACTTTCACAGATCCGTGCAAGGCCTTAGAGGCTTCTTTGCATGTTGAGTCCATGGGGAGGGTTGATACTAGAGTAAGTCCCTTTTTAGAGGCACAAATTACTTCCTTGGTAAAGTAACTTGAAAAATTGTCTGCGAATTCAGCACATGAGACTCGCATTAGACTTTGGTGCATGGATTATGAAATAGAAGGACACACCAAGGATAGTTTCCCTCAAAATTTGGTGTGTGCCATGTCAATAGAATATGAAATTTGTCATGGGGATCATGATCCAAGTATATTCCCTTTTTTATAATGCACGCTCCATAAGAATGTGTCTTGCTATTGTAATATTTTTACATCTACCACTCATGATACTAATGACTTCTAGTTGATAGACAAAATTCATGATGCAATTAACACTAATGTGCACCAAGACAACATTGCAAATAGTTCTAAGAATGAGGGGCATCATTATGAATGACATGAATATGGTGGAGGAAGAGGAATAAGATTTTATAGAGGATTTAGAGGCCATAATCGTCGCAGTGGAGGAAGGAGTGAATTTACCCGTGGAACTTGTTTCAATTGTGGATCTACGGATCATTACAAGCACGAGTGCTGAGATTTACTGCAATTCTCATGGCGTGGAAAGAAACATAAGTATGAGGATTTCCATGACTTGTATAATCACATGATCTAGAACTAGAAGAAGTATAAGGGTGCAAGAATGGTTAGTCTAAAGCACGTTGAACCTCTATTCATGCCTACGATAGAGTCTAACCCTGAGTTGGAGCCTATATTAGTAACTACACTTGCTAAAGCTACACATGACAGAGAAATACCAAAGCAAAGGCCTCTAATTACAAGAGAAGTGGTATTGCATGGGAAGTACCCTAATCTAACTTATCAGAAGGAGGTTTACTAGGAGACTATGGAGGTGATTAGGAGCTTGTAAGGGGAGATCCAGTGCTTGAAAGAGAAGTAACGAAAGTTGGAACAAATGAAGAATGATGTTGATGATGTCAAATATGTATGTAAGATGATGCACTAGGAAAATATCATTCCCTTGTTAGGAGAATGGTTGAGAGGAAAGGTATCGTGCGCTAGATGCAATCGTGAGAGGTAGATCTTGCATGCTAATTTTCCCCCTCATAGTATTGATTATGACAAGGATATCACATTAAATGTGGTAGCTGATGGATGGATTTTGAGTAACATACTAATTTACATAGGTGTAGAGGTTAATGGTATTACTCTAAATGCATGGAATCAGATGGGGAGACAACCATTGAAGCCATCTTGGAATGTGTTGTACATGGCAAATAGGACTAAAGCTATGCCCATCGAAGTCTTGAAGGATGCTTCCATATCCATTCAAGGGGACAAGTTCACTAGGGACTTTGAAGTCTTAGCACTTAGCAGGGTAGATAATTTCCTAGCATTACTCAGACACCCTTGGTGATATGCAAATAATGTTGATTTAAGCTTCAACAAGGGATGCATAAGCTTTGAGATCAAGAAGGAGCATGTTATTATTCCACTAATAGATGGTATATCTACACCTTATGTCAAACCTTTAGGGGGATAATACATTAATAGAAATTATGTACACACTATCAGAGACCCAAAGGTTATTGAGCCATCAAGAGGATTCATTCAGTGGGATGATGCTTAGTCCTTAAGTGATATGACTAGCATTGTATGTGATAATTGGGTACATGGAACTTATGATTTGGTTGGGAGAGAATTGAAGGGCACTGTGACTTGTGTTGGTAAGGTGTGTTTGTCTAGGCATCTGGGAGGAAGACAGTTACCACGTTACATGAGAGAAGATAACCTTGATGTCTTTTTGTGCGTTATGGAAGTAAAGTGGACCTGTGAAGTCGAATAGAGGAGTATGCTTGTTTATACCTTGTGAGAGAAATCAACGCGATGGTGGATGACTCATCGAGATAATCTTATAGAGTGGCATGAGGTAATAATCATGTTCTCTGTTAAATTTCTACAAACCAATGCACCTTTGAGGATATGCGACTATCATGGAAGGGAATCAACCTTGTACCGCATTCAGGAATGTAAGAAGGCCTGGATGGAAGGCCCAGAAGCTTTACCTCCTCCCTTTTAGTGCATAATTTCTATTCCACTTTATAGGGTTGTGCATGTGCTTGGTATATCTATTCAGAGTTACGTCATTAGATGGGGAATTGGCTATATTTAATGGCATGTATATTATTCAAAATTTTGAGTATCTATCTTCTAAAAAATTAGTGAATGAGGCATTACAGGTAATCAAGTTCCTTACTCTAGGAGATAGTTCCAAATCTAAGAACCTCATCCTAGATTTGCTAGGGGATCCTAATTTGGAGGTGTGATTCGAGGAAGAAGAAGAAATGGATGAAGTACAGTTTGAGCACACCTGCTTAGAAAGGGAGAAAGGTAAAATGGTATACCTGATCGAAGATGAAGAAATAGATAACTTAGATGTTAATCATACAAAGGGTAATTTTGACATATTAGATAACACAGATGAGAAGGCATGCACCTACGATGAGCCATTAAAGATAAATAAGGTCAACATTGGCACAAAAGTAGAACCAAAAGAATAATGCATTGGATATTACTACATAGACCAGGAGGTTTCAAATATAATTGAGCTATTGGAGGAGTTCTAGAATTTTTTCCCATATAGGTATCATAATTTAAAAGGAGTTCATCGATCATTGGGAGAGATGTAGATTAAGTTAAAGGAGGGTGTGTGCCCGATTAGGAAGAGGCCTTATAGGATGAATCTTAATCTGTGCATAAAGGTAAAAGAAGAAATTGACAAGATTTTGGAATCATTGAAGCTATTGAAGAGTCTAAATGGGTTAGTCCAATGGTAATTAGTATCAATAAATATGTAATAATAAGGATCTGTGTAGACTACAAAGACTTGAATACTGCATGTGTTATAGATCCTTTTCCAACACATTTTACTAAATAAATCTTGGAAGGTGTAGCAGGGCGTGAGATCTACTCTTTTACAGATGGATTCTCATGGTATCACCAGCTAAGGATTGTAAAAGAAGACCAAGAAAAGACTAATTTCACCACTGAATGGGGAATTTTTTTCTTGTATGGTTATGCCATTTGGGCTTAAGAATGTACCTGTTGTATTTTCATGCATTGTGGTACAAGCATTCTAAGACTTTATTCATAAGTTTCTAAAAGTCTACCTGAATGATTGAATAGTGTATGGATTAGTGAAAGATCATTGTGACAACTTGAGATTGATGTTTGAAAGATACAGACAGTTAAGTATCTCTCTAAACATTAATAAATGTGTCTTTGTTACTCCTTTTGGCACATTGCTAGGTCATATTATTTGCAAGGATGGTTTATTGGTGGATCCTGCCAAAGTTGTTATTTTGAGTTCTGAGGAGCCTACCAATCAAAGCATAGTGCATGGATTTCTAGGGCATATGGGTTACTACAAAAAAATCATCAAAGGTTACGCCAGGATTGTGGTGCCCTTGGAAGAACTATTAAGGCACAGGGAAAGGTTTCACTGGGATGAGGTGCAACAAGTGGATTTTGATAAATTGAAGGAGAAGCTCACTACTGTGCCCATTTTGTGCTTTCCCTCTTGGGACAAGCCCTTTCATGTGCATGTGGATACATCAGGTATGGAAATTAGAGTAGTGTTAGCACAACTTGGAAAAGGGATTGTTGATCACCCTTTATGTTTTTTAAGGAGAAATTTAACCCTAACTGAGTAGAATTACACAAAAACGAAGTGCAAAGCATTTTCTATGATTTATGTGCTGCATAAGTTTAGGTAGTACTTGTTGGATATTGTGTTTATCTTTTACATAGATCATATGACACTTAATTATTTGGTAAAAAAGCCCATTTTGTAAGGGTGCATATGTCGGTGGATCTTGTTATTTCAAGAGTTTGAATTTTTAGTGGTATTCAAACCAGGAAAGTGTAATTCAGGACCTGACAATCTTTCTAGGATTAATTCAGGTGACGATGCATAGAACATTGAAGACACAATGCTAGATGCAAAACTATTCAAATTACAATGCACACCTACTGACTTAAAGGATATTTTTTTATTTTTATGAACATGTGTGGTGCCTGATAGAATGAAGAGTATAGAAAGGAAACAACTTGCTATTCACACTGCACCTTATATGTTGATTAGTGGAGATCTATAAAAACTTGGCTGGGATAATAATTTTCACCGATGTGTACTAGAGCATGAGCACATGGGTATTATGGAGGAAGCTCATGGAGGGATTTTCAGTGGACATTATGTAGGTTGACCCACCACATGTAAGATTCTAATGGATGGTTTGTGGTGGGAGACATTATACAAGGATTTTCAAGAACATGCCAGGGGTTGTGATCACTACCAGTGCCTTGGGAAGCCTAGGCATAGAGATGAAATGTCATTAAGGCCTATAGAAAGTGTGGAACCTTTTGAAAAATGGGTAATTGATTTCATGGGCCCTATCCCCCCCAATGGGTAGGACATGGTCACGCTACATCATTACTTGTACAAACTATCTTACATAGTGGGCAAAAGAAATGCCTACGAAGGATTGCACTATAGCTACTAGAACAAGGTTCCTTTGGGAGAATATCATAAGTAGATATGGATTTCCATTAATTTTAACAAGTGATAAGGGTACTCATTTCTTGAATGAGACTGTTAGGATATTATTGGCAGAGTTTATGGTAGCCCATCATAAGAATACACCCTATCACCCACAAGATAATGGAATTGCTGAAGCTTTCAAAAAGATTTTGAGCCACATATTGACAAAGATTTGTGATGTTGGAAGGAAGGATTGGGATGATAAAGTCTTTGTTGTTATTTGGTCTTATAGAAAAACCTATGAAATGTTGAACAAAGACACACCCTTTCAGTTGGTGTTTGGCATCGAGGTTGTTTTACCGGTTGAATTCATGTTACCATCCTTGCGTATTGCATGCGTAGAAGATTGGATGATGAGAAAGAACTTGAAGATTCCATAGATAAACTGATGCAGTTGGATGAGAGGCATGTTATAGCCCGATGGATCCAAAAGATAGAGAAAGCAAAACAAAAGGCCTAACATGATTGGAACATTAAAAATAAGAAGCTAGAGGTTGGAAAAATGGTACTTCTATATGATTCCAAGTTTATGCACCACCCTAGAAAGTTCTAAGTGCATTGGTTGAGACTATATGTTGTGACTTATATACTTGAATTAGGTGCTTTCCAGTTAGAAGATGTGGATGGCACACAGTTGCTCATTTTTTTAATGGGAGTACGTTGAAGCCCTACTATAAATAAGTCTTCTTGGTGTTTGTAATAAGGTAGTGTTTCCATTTAGCTCAGGATTTCCCTTAAAGCATTTTCCTTTATATGTGTTTCCATTCATCATTTCTTTTCTTTGTATTTTTTCTTGTGTTTTGCTACGCATTTGTGCACTAGTAGACAATTAATTTCTAAAAAATTTCATACAAAAATAACCACGCATAGTTTTAGTGTGGGGTGGAGAGCACAGTAAGAGGTATGTGGTTAGAGAAATGTTGTTGATGGCCTGAGAGAGAAAAAGAAAAGTGTGTTGTAGCTGATGAACGTGCGTAGAAGAGGTGATAATTTGGAGATAAAATGGTGTCAAGAAATATTTTTATGAAATCCATTTATAATGATTAATGCACAGAGAAACATAAGGTAGGAAGAGGAAGGAAAAAATACTTGTTATAGGAAATAGAGCTAGATTTACTTCGGTGTTGGGATCATGTGTAAGGGAGTCTGCAGTCAATGTATTTTTGCATGCCAAAAGGTTGAGGAGGTTACGCATGAGTAGGCATGTGAATGAAACACGCTATACAAAATGCACAAAAGGAATGCGCTGGAAAAATATGAATTTAATGTGGTAGTAAGATTGTATGTGGCATGGAAATAAATATGGTAAAAAGTAGAAAACTATAAATAGGGAGTCGATGTAAGTTATTTTCACCTTGCATTTACTTGTGGGAGAGCTCTTGTAAACAAGGTCATCCTTGTGTGAAATTTGCAAAAATCGCATATGAAGTGAAATATTTGAGAACCATATTGGACAGGAGTACACGAGCGTGTGCAAAATTGATTGTTTGGAAGGATTTCTATGGGTTTTAATGGTGTCTTGTAGAAGAAGGGGTTTCTAGGTTAGGGTTTGATAAACTAGGACATGGGTTTGATGAATTTACTCAGGATTATTGGGGCTAAGGGATTGAGTAGTAAGAAAGGAAAATACAAGGAAGGATTAACAAGGACTCAAAAAGGAGAATGCCATCAAGGAAAGGATCAAATGTTTCAACCAAAAGGAAGGGCAAGGGTAAGGGCAAGGGAAAACTAGTCGCGTTGACAAGTTTCAATGATGAATGGTATGCAGGGATAAAATACCCAGATGGGGTATTATTGGGGATGGATTGGGTATCTCGCATGTGTAAAATGGTTATAAGTGATTATAACCATAGGAAAGATACAACCAAGAAAGAGATGACATTGGATCTTTTTTGCCCTATAGGAGAAAGAACAAAGGATGAAAAATCAATGTATGATGACTCCGTGAAGAAGACATTGGAGAAGGCTAGGATTTTATAACTCTATGATTTTTCATTTTTTGGTAAGATTGATAGATTATACCATTGGATTATGTCATGCATGCACAAAGATTAATTTGACTTTACACAAGGAGAATTTGCATAAATACATATTTGATCTCCAAGTACACTAGACTTATCTACATAGAAGAGTCACTAGATGATGACTTAGGAGACATTGAGGTTGTTAAGGAAACAAATAAGGCATTTGAGTACAAGAAGGGTGGGTGAGCCTTTGAAATTTCCAAGATCAAGGGCTTAGTCATGAAGATGGCCACACACAGGTGTTCACCAAGTTTAATGAAAAAGAACGATGGACACAGGTGAACAAGAAATCGTTGAAGGTTTGTAGAAAGTTTTCAGAGGGGACCATCTACAACATATTAGCCTTAACTTCAGAGGATATCATTAATGCCGTGCAATATGGATATAAATTTCATATGGTAATATTCTTCTTACCATTGTGTTTTCAGAGATTGGCGTGCCCGATGGGCCAAATAACAACATTTGGGAGTACCCCGATGAGAACCCCTCCCGAACTAAGAGGTTTAAAGATTATACTTGTGAAAGTATGACACCTACATATAAGGTGCACTTGGATACGTGGTATAAGTGGATGTGAGATGAATTTAAATAAGAGTGGAGCATTCCTCAGAAACTACGAGCATGGGTGAAGGATGAGGCTGAATTTGTAGTATACCAGCAGTTCTACATTGGTAGGTTCACATTGATCGATGACACCAAGAGCCCATGGTGTAGATTACCTTTTTCCTTCATAGCACAATATTTTCATAGCATGATTAACATGTTTAAGGAGGCTAAGAATTTTAGGTTTTATCTAACTGAAGTAGATCAAGAGAACTATGCACTGCGTAGGACACTTTTCTATCCTCATAAGTGAGCATATGTGGAGAAGTATGTCTCTCATGACATACATATGCTAAGGCCCATAACATTACCAATTAAAGGCATAACAACGATAAGGGTGTACATAAAAATAAGGCCTAAGTTTGAGAAAGTAATATATGTTGAGGATGATGTATCCATCCCTGAAGACCCTGTTAGAAGGAAGAAAATACTGAAAAAGAAGCGAGATAGGGAGGAAACTACGGCAAGTAGGGCATCAAGAATGCATGTGGTTCAGAATAAAGGGGCATAAGATTCAGGCACGAGCACAAGCACTTATACTCACAGGAAGAAGTCCCTAGTAGAAGAATAGTCTTCGATGAAGAAGAAGCAAAGGATAGTGAAAATTTTAGACTCTGAGAGAACAAAGAGCGTGAAGGGTGATGAGACTGGAGAGGAGGACGAGGGGCACTAGTCAAAGAAGAACCACGTGTGTATAATTTACATGAATTTTATGAAGAGTAGAATGAATCTATGGAGGATGCTCGAGAAGGATACGAAAGTGAAGAAGAAGTGGGGACAAAGGTTAAAGAGACCCCACACCTATCCAATGAACAATTAGAGGAAACAATGGAGAAGGAGGTGGCATATATCATCAAGGAATTAGTAGAGCATGAGATAGAGCACAACGTGGGAGATATGGAAAAATATAACTATGGAAGTATAGGCTGGGAGACGAGTTTAACATTTGGTTTCCTGAAGGGATCATGCATAGGTAGCAAGGGCGCACCGATGTCACAACGACCTATAATGACTTATGATTTTGATCCACACAATATCCTTCGCACAGGTTTCTAGAGAACAGTGCTTACAGACCACCTCTTATGTTGGTCATCATTTGATGTAGATGGTGAGTACCCACGGACAAGGAATATGTTGTCATGGGATTTTGAATCCCATGTTAATGATCTGAAATTTGAATTCAACGCAAGTGCACTGCTAGACACACCGAGATCTATGGAGGTAAATCCTATTGTGGTTTCTCAGCAGATTACTGATGAGAATGCATGTAATTCACTAAAAAAAGTGTCGGTGGAGGTCAAATCAAGGTTATTCGGGACGAATAACAAGATTAAAGCATTAGAGAAGGAATTGGATGAAAATAACAAGGAGGTTATAGAGAGGGAAAATGAGATAAAGGGGAAAGAGTCTATAATTGCATAGTAGAGGATTGGGTTGATTGAAGAGAAGGAGAAGGTACATGAAGCTTATAAGAAAGTAAAGAATATCTCAAACTCCATTATTTTAGTCTGCCCAGATTTATCCCCCCTACACAGAAGTATGAGTCAACATTCCACTGCCTAGAGGATTTGACGCGCTTAATCATGATGGAGAAGCAACCACTTGCATTAGAGTTAGTAGAGGAAGTCATGGCGCAATAGAGAGAGAAGGAGAGATCAAAAATTAAGGAGACCATAAACCAGTACTCTGGGATCCTTACTTTAGTGAAAAATATGGCACACATGGCCGAAGTTGTCTACAATGACTGTTGGTTGCTACACAAGAGGAAGATCTGAAGGAGTTCCAGGACAAGAATAAAGGCAATAGGGAGGAACGTGAAAAAATATTGGCGGAGGTTGAAAATAAATCTAAGGCAATTGAAATTCTAAGGGCATCTATTAAAAATATGGTAAAGTAAGTATATCCCCTAGTTACACACAAGATGGATGCATTGAATGACCTTAGAAAGCAAATGGAGAATATCATTGATGCACTAAAAGATAATGGTGAAGATTTGACATTTGATGAGGTCAATGCACTGATAGGGGATTTTTTAAAATAGGAATAGAAGGAGGTGGACGCTTGAAATGAGATTAAAGCATCCTTGAATAAAATTTCCCTAATCCTTGTACAACAGTAACGAAATTCTTTTGTTTTTTAGCGTAAGCCAAATACAGGTTATTATTTTATTTTATTATTTATTATTTATAGATATCAAATTGTTTCCATGGATGGAAAACACATTTAGTGAGGGGTAATTTTGAGCCCAGAAATGACTAAGTCCCAGAGCAGAGGATGAGTGCGCATGAAAGAAGGTGTAGGAAAAAGGTGAAGGAGGTAGAGCATGCATGAATAACTAAGTTGTGCATGGGAGAAAGAAAGGGTTTTGAGACTTAGCCACATTTTAGGTATTATGGTGTTGCATGGAAAACATGTGAGGATATGGGTAGGTGTGATATTGGATAAGTTTAGATCATGGAAACTTGCAGCCAAAGGAAGGAAGGAATATTATAGGATATAATTATTGTGTTCAAGAGCTATAAAGTAGAGTTAGTTATGGGTTAGCTAGCACTTGCATGTCTAGCATACTCAAGTATGGCAGGGTATGATGACATTTGGCATGCGATTTTATCTTAAGTAATGTTGAGGCAGTAAAGGAGAGATCCCACTCTATTTAAGGGTGTGTTTTGGATTTCAAATAAAGGCAGAGAAGGGATGTGAGGAAATAAGAGATGATGCAATAAGAAGAATATTTGTGATGTAAGGCAAGGTATATTCTAGGTGCATAAGAAAGAACATGGTTATAACTCTTTGAGTAGAGTCATTTTGTAGAGATAGAATGTTACTTCATGATGTATTCAGTCTACTATGACCATTTTGATGTAATCTAGCTACTATAAACATTTTTGAATCAATGAATATGATGGATCATTCTGAATATCTATGTTTATGGGTCCAAACTATAATGTTCTTCATATTTCTCATGGTTAAGATATGAATTGCTTGTGATGTTGTAATATTTACTTTTACACTATGGTGCATATATTCTTAGATCTTATTTCTTTACTTATGTGCTAGAGTGAATGCATGTATTTCTATTTCAGAAATTATCCCTCCATTTATGGAAAAAGATTCTTACAAGGCTCACATAAAGGAGGGGCTCGACACCTTCATGTGCCTCAAGTGAGCACCTAGATTAGACTAGGTGATATGTCGGTGTGCTTGGGGTTAAAAAGGGAGTAGGTGCTGTTTTTGGATACATTGCAAGCCCTTGTTTGGAGATAACGTGGCCTAAAATCTTGGCTTTATGGGTTAGGAAAAATATTTTTTTATTGAGAGAGACCCGAAATTTTCTACATCTTTAAAATGCGTGTCTGAGGTGAAAGATATGGTCTCCTACATTTTTTAGAACACTACGATATCATAGAAATACACAAGAACAATGTTGTTGATCAATCCATTGAATTTCATACCCATGGCTCTTTGGAATGTTGCTCCTGAATTAGAAATACCAAAAGGCATTTTTTGTCGGCATAGATTCAAAATTTAGTGGTAAAATCTATTTTGAATTGGTCTTCTCCCTTCACTGTGATTTGGTTAAACCCCAAATAGCCATCTAGTAAGGAAAACATTTTTGATCTTGCTACTGTTTGAAGAATTTTCTCTATGGAAGACAACAGATAGTAGTCTTTCAAGGATTCCCTATTTAGGTCTCTAAAATCAACACACAACCTGATTCCTCCATTTCTTTTCAGCATTGGGACCAAGTTTATAACCTATGTTGAATATTTGACAGGGAATATAATTTTGATTCAATTAACTTGTTTAGTTCCCTATTCATAAGCGATTCAATCCACAAATTGACATGTCTCTATTTTTTTATAATAGGCTTAGTCATATGATCTAATTCACTAGCATGTTGTGCTAAATTAGGATAAAAAACCTGGAGATCTTTATAATTTTGTAACACCCACAAGATCGGGCACACAAATACAAAAATAAAAATATAAGAATATTTTTTTTAAAATTTCATTACTTGTTAAATGAAACCACATGGGATCACTTAGGATAAATTATCTTCACACACAACACTTATACCAACATGGACCCATAGGTACCACAAGATGATAATTGATTAGTATCACAAGGAAATATGACACCCATTAGCAATCCTACCTAAAAGGCTTATATAAGGGAGAGGTCATCATTGCAACTACCCCTTATCGCTCCAAGAAGGAATCCTGGCTAGCCTTTGGTTCCTCCGAATCATACACAACACAAAAAATTTTGCAAACCCCTTATCCCTCCATTATAACACACGTTTATCCTTCCACTAATACTAGCCACAAATTCCTTTGTTTCCTCCAAACAAAACACACATTTCACTTATTCCTCCATTTAATAGCTACACCTTATTCCTCCAATAAACAATGATGAAACCTCACCCCAATAGAATAAAACATATCCACATGAACCATATGATGCACATAAAACTCCAATTTATAAATGACAAAGGAAAACAATGATCCAAACTATAATATAACTTACGAACGAGCACTACCCATGACACAACACTTTCATGAATACTTATTTGTTACAAACAAATTTCAATAATTAATCTTAAGGATTTAAAGGATCCTCATCATGTGAACATACATTCTCATTTATGTTTCTAGAATAAATTTCCCTTATATCACTTAAACTTCAACTTAAAATGGTCTCATTTAATTTGTATCATATATCTTATTGCTATTAATTTGTATAACTCTTTTTTTAATAGGGACATTTGTACACACACGAGTCTACTATTTCTATCCCTAAGGATTTATTTCTAAGGAACATGCTTACTTGGTTTAACATCACACTTTCATTACACAATAGGAACTATTGTAAGATCAAGAGCGAATGAATATATATTTTAAAGGATTAAGGTTCACAATTCCCTCTTTTGATTTATAATTTAATAATTTATTAGGTTCATATTAACTTTTACACCACATGAGTTTCATTTCTCACAAAAAAATAAGGCTTAATCAAGTTACAAGATAGATCTAAATTTTTCTTTTTTCCTAGAACATCATCTCATGATTACATTTTCAAATACTAAGCATAAATTACACTTTTACTATTTTCCAAAATTGACTCTTAATATTGTATTATAGTAAACCAAATTGATAATTGAAATTAGGTATGGAATTCATCCATAGCCTAAATCCTCAAGATGACTTTCAAAAGCAACAACTCCAATATTTTTCACCTAAAACCCTTAATTTTACTCATGTGTTCGCTTAATAGGGTTGAATTAGATTTTAAATTGGATTCTCTTGAGGTATTAACTTAGTAAAACCTATACACCTTGTTACATGTACGGAAATAAATCCTAGGAGAGAGGCCATATGCTTAAGACAATAATTAACCATTACCACTCCTACCGGATGGGTTTACGATAATGTCATTGAGCGTACATGTTATGATGGTAACTTGAATTTGGGCTCTTATTTCCTTTAGCTAGGAGGTGCCAACGAGTATAGGAAGTATTCTCATCTTTACAATTCCAATTTTCTACGTTATGAAGGTGATCACACAAAAAGGGGTTAAATCAACACAAGTATTTTACTATGAGTTTGACCGTTTATTTAGATTCCTTTTCTACAATTACAAGTAAATAGTACAATACACAAGAGATTTAATCATTAATTTCACACTGAAACACACTATAAAATATCAATTCATTTTTGGTTAGCATAAACATCCACACTTAACAATACATGATCCTAAATCAAATTAACACCCATGAATAATGCCCATTTTCCAAACACCTAAAAACACTAACCATTTTCATACTCATCACAAAATTCAATAATTAACATTTTGATATATAATAGTATTTTTGATATATCCTATTGTTGTACTCTCAAAACTTCCCCTCTTTTGAAAGTCAAAAATTGAAAATTTTGGGTTGACACCCTTTAGTGATGTTCTAGTGAAGTGAAAAGTTGAGGAGATAGTAAAAATTTGCGTGTTTTGGAGTCATTTTGGTGATTTGTGGGTCTGTCAGACATTTTTTTCCCTCATGTCCCAAGTTCTTCCAGGCCTTCTGTTCCCCGATCGGCCGCATTCCCTTAAAATATTTTAACTTTCGGTTATGTCAGAACTTTTCGGTCTGTATGTTCCAAGTTCGTCCGGGCTTTTTATTCCCCGATCGCCTGCATTGATTGGATCAGGTCCTTCATGTACTTTTGTCCCATCTGCCCCAAAATCATCTATGCCTTCTATCCCACAATTTCCCCACATTGCACGCATCATCCGAATTATGTCTTCACATCCCTTGCGTCCATCGTGTTTCCAAGTTTCTGGACCACCTATGCTCATTTGGCCCACTTGACCCGCATCACCCACATCGGTCAAATTGTGTCTTCATGTCCCTCATGTCCCAAATGTCCCAAAGACCATCTGGGCCAGTTTTTTCCACCCTTCCCGATTCTTATCTTTTTCAGTCACTGCAATATGAATTTATTACACATTTAATGACATTCTCTCTCCTAAATGACTATTCAATGGGACTATCCTATATGCATTTGACACCCTGCTCACTTGTCATCATTTGATCGAATCCCTACAATTAAGATCATTTGCTCGTGATCCCATTCCCTTTGCATTTTTCATTACGAATTCGATCCTTGAAGGTTGTTTCTCTGTACACTACAAACATGAAGATTAAATTCCAAGGTCAAGAATAGGTTTCACCTCTCGAGTCCTTTGTTCTTGATATCGGGGATAGTCAGGTTTGGCACTTGGATTTTGGGGGATTTTGGAACAGATTGACTAGTCCTAATCCTTCCCCCATGGCACAAATGATCAATGACAGTGGTCTTGCGTATGCGGCAGGATTCCCTATCTCTGTACAATGTGTCGACACCGTGCTCATCTGTGGGGCTCATTTTAACTCAGAGACCCAAGAATTGTCTAATGTGGATGGGGAGCTGATTACCAAACTGGATGTTGCTGCCATTTTTGCTACTCTACGGATTCCAGAAGTTGAAGACTCCATCTTTATCACTCAGGCTCAAGCTCAAGACTCTATTTGAGTAGGAGAGTGATAAATATAAGGCAAGGATAGCAAAATCATGGTTGAAGAACCCTAAGAAGGGAGTGTCCTGGCTTTCTAAGGCATTATTTAGGGCTGATTTCAATGAAGAGTTGTCTGATTTCATCATTTTTCTATCTCGTGTCACGAGATTTCCCTCTACTAATGAATTTCACTTCTGGATGTGCCCTCTCATCAACATCATCTACGAAGGTAGTCAAAACATAAATTGGGCATAAATCATTTGTATAAATTTGACCGAGTAATTGTCTAATGTACAACAGACTAAGAAGATCTATATGAATTCTTATCTCATCTATTCCCTTATATCATCCTGGTAGTGGTTTGGATTCACATACATGGAGGGCCAAAAGGATGAACCCATTTATGCATACCACCCTCAATTCACCCTTGAAACTAGCAACCATAACTTCAAGAGGGTTAATGATTCCTTTACCATGTATTTTTTGAGGCTCTTAGAAGGTGATGCTGTCAGGAGATTTTCTGATGAGGCCATGGACCTGATATCTAAGTATGGAGCTTTCTTCATTTAGTTAAGGAGGTTTTCATATATCAGGTTAGCTGGTTATGAAAATACACCTCTCAAGCTCCCCATCTTTTGTAATGACAAGATGGCTCTAATTGAAGTGTGTAGGTAATTGTTTAAATTACATAGAACCTACAGGGATAAGAAAATATTTTGTCTACATTTCCCTATTTCCTTGGGTAACTATACATGTAAAACAACCTTGGATGCTCAAAATATAGAAAGGGCCCTTACTCCCATCACTGTCCACTTTTTTAGGCCTAAGACCTATTTTGATTTGAAGAATTTCATTGAGCAAAACCTCAAGATAAATTATCATCATAGGGCAAATGTTGAGGGCTACTAGGCCAATTGTGCAAATGATTTTGAAACAAGGATGAGGCACTATGGTAGATTCTCTCTGCAGCTGATAAAGGAGATCAATCTTTACAAAATTCTTGAAGGTTCCAAGATGATAATGAATACTTGTTGTCTTATGAATATGAGACATTAATCAAGCATACTCCTTTGGAAGATCTGGATTGGTACAAGAAGGAGAAGGATGACTTGGTTGAGATTTTGGCCCCTGTCCTTGTAAGAACCAAGGTTTGGTTTGACAGAAAGGTTTGAGAGCTTAGGAAGAATCAAAGTGGATCTTCTTCTAGAGATACTTCAACACCTAGGAAGGAATCACATACACCCAACACAGAGGTACCTACACAAACCCCTCCTACTTCCTCAAATAAATAACTTGAATCATCTACCCCCTCTTCTTCTACTCAAGTGTACTAAAAGAAGATAAAAGAGGTTAAACAAGAGTCAATTGAGGAAGAACCCATTTCACGGCATTCAGAACTACCTGCAGGGCCAGAGAATGTTATTGTTCTCAGTGAAAGTGATGATGGTTAAGTACCAAACCCTACAGAAACTTTAGAAGTTACCATAGAAAAAGAGAAAGAAGTACCTAGCACTGAACCCCCAAGTACCACTGATTCCTCTTCTCAAGAAGATCCATATACCTCACTCACATCTCTACTGGAAGCAATAGTGCTGAATACTTTAAGTTCCATGATCTCACTTGCTCTTGGACCTATTGTTCCTTCTTCTTCTTCCTCTACTTTTTCATGGGTACAACCCTTGGTTGACAACAGGAAGAGGAAACCTTCTTCCCATTTGGCAGGACCAAATTTTGATGTTGTGGTAGCCTTGTTAGGCACTACTCCTCCTCCAGCAAAGAGAGATAAAGACACTTCAAGAATAGTGACAGATGCTCAAGGCCAACAATTTTTAGAGGTTGCAAATCCTAAAGTTGATAAGGCAAAGCAAGATTTATTAGCCTCTGACCTAGAGCTTTCTAGGATTCCAATGGGAGAATATACTCCTAAGAGTGAGGTGCATAACCTTCATGAAACAATAACCAAGGTTATTGAGAGAGTGGAGAGGGGTAAACAGACTATAGAAAAGTTGGAAGAACAAAACCAAGTTCTTTCTAGCTTCATCAAGTCATTATTAACTAAAGATAAGGTTTTAGATCCTGCTCCACTGGATGCCCTTCCACCCCCTATGATTCTTAGTCAGAATGAAGTTCAGAGTATCAAAGATATATGCAGATATTCTACTTATGGAAGGGTTACGGAAGCCATGGTTGATGGCATGATCATTACAGGCTTGAATTTTATTGTAGAGGCCTTCAAACTCAATAAGAAGGTGGCCAACCTGCAACAAAACTCTCCTCCTCTATTGGAACTATGGACAAAGAACTGAATCTTTGGAGTAGTTGCATCATAGATATTCACCTAATGGAACAGGATGATGAAAATATATTGATGGATAATAAATTTGATGTCAAGGACAACTTGTCAAGCTCATGGGATTTCAGTGTTGAGCAGAAAATAAAAGTTTTGGAAGAAGCCTTGGGAGAATTGAGAAACAATTGGCAGAAGGGAGAATATTTCAAGACTTGTGTTGTATCTGCCTTCAAGGATATTCATTGTCATCTTCATGATGAAACTTCATGTGTTCCTTTCTCTCTTCAAGAGATTAAAACTCAATTCAGGGCATTTATTAAAGAAAACCTGTCCAAGGAGGAATTAATTACTAAAGAGAAGATAAAGGATATTTTATCTCTTTAATCTGCTATTGAAGAGACTAATAAAGAATACCTTGAACATATCGAGTTTGATAAGGACATGGAGAAATGTCTAGGCACTTGGTCTCAAGCCACTACCAACACATCAGTCCCATGAGGCAGGGAGATAGCTGAAGCATTGAAAATATTCAGGAAATGGATTCTCAAGTCAGTGGGCCCTCCTCAGCAATAAGTGGATGTTTTCTCTTCTAGCTTCTCCTTTCCTCCTTTTTTTGAAATCGAGATCATTGTAAACTAATTAAGGATTGTGTGTCGAGCACTTCCTTAATTAGCATTTTAGTTAAAAGAAACGGTTACCAAGTGTAACCAATTTGTAAGCTATATAATGAGCTCTCTACGCCATTTTCAGGGGCTAGAACTCTGTTTATTTTGAAAGTGTAAAGGAGTAAAAAGCTATCAATACAAGAAGATCTCTCTTATTGTTTCCATCTGCTCTTGTTCTTTCATTGCTTTCTGTTAAAATTTATTGAATCATTAGTCTATTTTACTTCAAGAAGCTTTGTATTCTTGTGGATGTCATCTCTGGAACTTTGTGTCTGTGAAATAACATCTTATGGTTTTTAAATGCAAATGATTATGTTCTATATGATTCCATTCTGGTGTGCGTAAGGAATTATTTTGTTATCTATATTTCTTGAGAGTGATTTTCTGTATCATCCCATTCCTTAATTCTTCTATCCTTTTGTATTGATGATCTGTTATATCAAACACTTTCATGATATCAGATTTCCTCATTAAAGCTAAATGTTGTACATTTGTAAATAAACTTTTTCCTTTAAATAAGGGAACCTCTCCCACTAAAGAGGAGGGAATTTCTATCCCATGACTGTTGCTTTCAATATAGTCCTTATTTGATGACCATAGTTTTTGGTGACTCCGATGGGGATTCATTTTGAACGTATTCTAGTTTTACGAACAATTTATTGATCATTCTTTGATCTAACAACTCTACAATTTACTCATGGTAGGATAGCCCTTGGTATTGAAGATTATTAGTTTCATCCCTTAGAGAAACAAGGTTTCCCTCTTCGTTTAATAGGGAGAAATAGAAGAGATCGTTCCAAAAGTACGCCTCCTATTGAAAATAGAAGCCCTGTGAGTGGTATCCCTCCATAACAACTCAACCCTAATCTTCGTGCTTTATTTCTTATTGGTGTTTCAGTTCCCCTTCAAGAAGTCTTTCCAAGGATGGTAGTTCCATTACCTTGGGGCCATCGAGGTTGGCCTCTTACCCTTCCTCACCCTTTTCATGAGTTACCCAGGGGTAACAGAAAGAACCTCCCCAAGTTCATAGGTGATGGAAAGGTGCACCCTGATGAACATATTGCAGCCTTCATAGTTGCATGTGGAGTCCTTGAAGTTGAACATGAAGATGTCTCAGTGAGGATTTTTGTAGAAAATTTGCAAGATAATGTAGCAGATTGGTTATATCATCTTCCTGCTAAGGCCATTACCAGTTGGACCATGATGAGGACAAGATTTGAGAACCATTTTAAACCTGCAGAGGATGTGCATGCTTTGCTGGCCCAGATTTCTCAAATAAAGAAATAATCACAATATCCCATGAGGGAATTTGTGGCCAGGTTCAACAAGTTGATTAAAAAGATCCCACCAGACACTCAGCCTGTAGATAAAATTCAAAAATGTTTCTTCCTGAATGCTTAATTACCTGAAGTTAGCTATGCATTGAGAAGTGCCAACCTTGCAACATTGGCTGAGGATCAGAGATTAGCTGTTAGCATTGAAGATGACTTAATCATGTCTGGTAAGTTGAAAAGAGATCCTTCAAAATATAGAGCTTCTTCTTCTTCTTCTACTACTCCTGGAGTTAATACAGATCCATTAGTGCAAAATATTGCTAATGACATCATTTCCATCAAGAAACAATTAGCTCAGCATGCTTCTTATGCAGATGTTCCAAGGAGGAATTTTCAGCCTAGAAATTGTTTTTCTTCCTCTCAGACAAGGATAGAAATTGAGGGGCCACCCATCAAGGTCCATATTAATGCAACTTGTGAGGTTGAAGAACTTGAAGATGAAGAAATTAACAAAGATTGTGAAGAACCTGAAGAAGAGGCTGACGAAGAACTAGAGGAAATTGAGAGATATCAAGTAAATTTCTTCACCACTGAAGGTGTTGATGAAGAGGATGATTATAATGAAGTAGAAGTAGATATGAATAGTGAATCATATGTTGCCATGACTCGAGAACAGAAAAATAAGAAGGAGAAAGTGATGCAGCCCACTAAGAGGTCTAAGGAACATCCCATGACTATCCTTATTGTTGCAAAAAGAGGATATCCTATTCCCACTGCATCCACACAGAAGGTGAGTTCTACTAATTCTTCTTTTCCTAATTCTACTACTAAAGATTTTTCTTCTCCAACTCCTAAACCTAATAAGCCTAAGATTCCTAGTGATGATAGCCCATCTACCTCTGGATCTTTTGATATCATTGATCACCTTAAGAAAAAAAAGGTTCAAATTTTAGATACTGAGTATTATCAAACCCACCCTAAATCCTTTTCCAAAATGGTCCACTTTGTCAATTCCCATTCCAAATATACCTCTAAAGGCATTTTACCTACTCCATCCTCTGCACCCCAACCCAACCTTATAGCTGCAGTCACCTCATCTAATGAGAAAATCAAACTGTTTTATGTGACTCTTCTTATAGCAAGCCATAAACTTAGAAATTGTGTCATAGATTCAGGAATATCAGATAATGTAATGTATGCCAAAGTGGCTCATGATTTGGGTCTTAATATCACATGCACTTATGGGTCCTGCTATTATATGGAGAGTAAGGAGGTGCCTTTGGCTAGAAGGATTAAAGATGCACAAGTAGCTTTTTCTAATTTACCAGAAAAAAAGGTTTTGGCTACTGATCTGGTAGCTGATATCCCTCCTTCATATGGTATGCTATTAAGTAGGAATTTTTGTAAGCATGTGGGAGGAGAGATTCAAATGGATTGGTCACATGCCCTTAGACTAGTCAATGGAAAGATGAAGAAACTGTTGCCTGAGAAGCAATCTGAGTATATTGTGTAAAAAATGGATGATCCCAAAGCACAAATACTCTATGAGGATATTGGACATGGTAACTATATGATTATGTATTTTGAGGAAAATAAACTTCCCAAAGAAGTACTTCATGATCCTAATGGTGTTTGGAATCTAGAATTTGATGGAAGCTTCTCTTCAGCTAGTTCTGGAGTAGGCGTGGTGTTGATATCTCCCAAGGGAAAAGTTCATCCTTTCTCATTCAAGATGCAGTTTGAAAATACCAATAATACAGTAGAGTATGAAGCCCTCATCCTTGGACTTAATGTGGTAAAAGCAAAATGTGTGAAGAATCTCCTAGCTCGTGGAGATGCAGAACTAGTTGTTAAACAAGTCAGAGACCTTTTCTAAGTAAATAATAGAAGGTTGAAGCATTACAGGAATCAAGTTTGGGATTCTATTGAATTTCTTGATGCCTTCTCCATTGAAGATGTACCAAGGGAAAAGAACACCAGGGCTGATTCACTAGCTGTCTTAGGATCATTACTGATACCTCACTTTGATTTCTCTCAGGAAAAATTCACCATTGAAATGATCCATAGGCCAAGTGTGCATGATAATGCAAGTAACTAGAAAATTTTCAACGATGATCAACATTTGCTTTCTTTCTTGGAGCTCAGGGATAACTTTGAACAATTGTACTTTGAAGGCAGTAACAATTTGCCTTGTGAGAATGTATCTTCCCATGAGAAGGGTGTCAAAGAGGAGACAAATCAAGATGGGTGCATAAAACTCAAAGGTAATAATATTCCTAAAGGGTTGGTGAGTTTAGAGGAATTGTTTGATAAACATGATAGGTATGTTAAGTATAAAGCTTCTACAGGAGTGTGGCAATCTACTGAGTATGAAAAGATTAACATTGGGAGCTCTGTTGACCCCAAAATGGTGAATGTTGGAAAGTGTTGTACACAAGAAGAAAAGAAGAAGGTGGTGAACCTCTTAAAAAAGTATAGGGATGTTCTTGCATATTCATATGAGGATCTAAAAGCTTTCCAACCAAAGGAAATGCAGCATTTCATTCCTCTCAAACCTGGGATTAAACATTTCAAGCAAAAGCAAAGGCAGTAAAATCCAAAGATTGCTGACAACATTTTTTAGGAAATACCAAAATTATTAAAAGCTAAAAGTATCTTCCCCATTCACCATTCGATGTGGATTGCCAACATTGTGCCTGTCAGGAAGAAAAATGATGAGATTCGTACCTGTGTTGACTTCAAGAATCTGAATCAAGCCTCTTTAAAGGACAACTATCCTCCCATGATGGATCAAGTTTTGCAAGCTGTTACAGGGTCTAAAATGTTGTCCATGCTTGATGGCTTCTCAGGGTATAATCAAGTGGAAGTTAATACCATAGATCAACATAAGATGGCCTTCACCACCCCCTAGGGTAATTTACCTACAAGAGGATGCCTTTTGGACTCATTAATGTCGGTGCCACTTTTTAAAGGGCTATAGAATTGGATTTTGGAAGTTTTAAAGGAAAATGTATTGTTGTGTATCTAAATGACTTGACTGTGTTTTCCAAAAATAGAGCAGATCATTTTCAGTATCTAGAAACAGTTATCTTGAAATGCAGAGAACATGGGGTTTCTTTGAATCCCAAGGAATTTATCTTTTTTTTCAAGGAGAGCAAATTATTGGGGCATGTTGTCTCTAAATATGGAATCAAAATTGATCCCAAATGAGTTCAAGCTATTCAACATATTCCTCTTCCCACAAGTAAGAAGGGAGTGCATTCTTTCTTCGGTAAGATCAACTTCCTGAGAAGATTCATTCCTGATTTTGCAGAGCTAACTTTGAATATCTCTCAAATGATGAAAGGAAAAAAAATGTTTGGCTGGTCCTCTGAAGGGAAAGAAGCTTTTGAAGGTATTAAAAAGGCTATTGCTAAGACTCCTATCTCAGCATGTCCAAAATTTGGTAAAGATTTTATTATTTATTTCTATACCACAGAAAGCACCTTGGCCACTGTATTAACCCAGAAAGATTTTGATGATCATGAGCTCCCAATTGCATTCATGAGCTACATTCTAAAAAATCATGAGTTGAAATACACCATGATGGAGAAGCACTTTTTCGTAGTGGTTAAAGTTGTCAAGCAATTTCAATTTTATATTCTTAACTCTCACTCTATGGTGCTTGTGCCTGATACAACCATCAAGTCTATTCTTACGCAACAAGAATTTGGATCTAAGAGAGGAAACTGGGTAGCAAAGGTTCAAGAATATGATATTGACATCAGACCAACCAAACTAGTTCAGGGTAAAGGCTTGTGTGAACTCATTGCTGAAGGAGCTGGTCATGAATTACCTAAGGAGGAGGTTGATGTTCCTATTGTTCTATTTCTCAGCTCAACAGATGAATGGTATGCTGATATTGCTCATTTTCTCACCTATGGGGAGTGTCCCTCTAACTTGACTTCCAAGGAGAAGAGAGCTATCAATCTAAGATCAGCCCATTACGTGTTGTGGGAAAATGCTTTGTTCAAACGTGGAATGGATGGAAGATTTCTGAAATGCATTAACAAAGAATAAAAGAAGAAGCTTTTCTTTGCTTTCCATGATCAAACATGTGGAGGTCATTACTCATCTACTGTTACTGCCCACAAGATTCTTCATGTTGGATACTATTGGCCTACCTTGTTTAAAGATGCATCAAAATGGGTTGATAAATGTGAAGCTTGTCATACTTTTGTAGGAAGACCCAAATTAGCTTTCTTACCGCTTAAACTAGTTGTGATTAAAGATCCCTTTCAACAGTGGGGTTTAGATTTCATTGGAACACTCAACCCATCTTCAAGTTTAGGACATAATCATGTGTTGACTGCCACAGATTACTTCACTAAGTAGGTAGATGCCATTCCATTAAAGAGTACTACTTCTGAAGTAGTATGTAATTTTATCAAAGAAAACATCTTGGTAAGGTTTAGAGTGCCAAGCAAGATTATGACTGATAATGCTTCAAATTTTTCTTCTGCTGAGATGATGGATTTCTGTTATGGATATGGCATTTCCCTTGCTCACTCTTCAGATTATTATCCTCAAGGGAATGGATGGGCAAAATCAATAAACAAGAATCTGGTGGCTATAGTAAGGAAACCGGTTAATGAATCCCAGAGGAACTGGCTCAAGAAACTCTATGATGCTCTTTGGGTAGAAAGGATTACACCTAAAAGAGCTATTGGGATGTCCCCTTTTCAAGTGGTGTATGGTGTGAAAGCTCAATTACTAGTAACAATGGAGCTACCAGCTTTGTACGTAATGAATGCCATTGAAGATACTAGCTTCAAACATTCTTTAGATAAAAGGATCATGTATCTCCATAAGTTGAATGAAGACAGGATGCGGGTTGTTGATATAATATTTTCCCACCAGCAGAAGGTGAAATATTTGTTTGACAAGAAGGCTAGATCTAGAGATATCAAAGTTGGAGACATTGTTTTGTTGTGGGATAAAAGACATGATCCTCAAGGAAGCCATGGTAAGATTGATTCTCTTTGGCTCGGTCCTTTCAAAATCAAGAAATTTCTTGGTGAGAAATCTTTCTATCTCGATTACATGGATGGTTCCTCTCTCCCACTTTATTATAGTGGGTAGTACTAGAAAGTGTTCAAGTCCTAGGTGAATAAGAATTCTCTTTGTATATTATGTATAGGGTGTGTTGGCTTTTCAATTTCCTTTGGTGTATTTTTTATCCTGTTTATGTGTTGTCTTCTATATTGGTTTGCTTTTGGAATCTATGGCCCAATGGATAAGGCACTAGTATTCTTCCCCTAGGATTTCTAGAGTTCTTACCTTGTCTCGTTCTTCTGATCTAGCCAAGTCATCCCCAAAAAGAGTCAGTTGTTGTACTCTCAAAACTTCCCCTCTTTTGAAAGTCAAAAATTGAAAATTTTGGGTTTACACCCTTTAGTGATGTTCTAGTGAAGTGAAAAGCTGAGGAGATAGTAAAAATTCATGCTTTTTGGAGTCAATTTAGTGATTTGCGGGTCTGTCAGACATTTGTGTCCCTCATGTCCCAAGTTCTGCTGGGCCTTCTATTTCCCAATCGGCTACATTCCCTAAAATCTTTTAACTTTTGGTTCTGTCAGAACATTTCAATCTATATGTTCCAAGTTCATCCAGGCTTTATGTTCCTCAATCACCCACGTTAGCTAGATCGGTTGCTTCATGTACTTTTGTCCCATCTACCCCAAAAGAATTTGTTCCTTCTATCCCCAATTTCCCTGCATCGCATGCATCAGCTGAATCACATATTTATGTCCCTCACGTTTCCAAGTTTCTAGACTTCTTGTGCTCATTTGGCCCGCTTGACCCTCATCACCCGCGTTGGTTTGATTCCATCTTCACGTCCCTCATGTCCCAAATGTACCAAAGACCATCCGGGATATTTTTTTCTGCTCTTCCCAAATCTTATCTTTTTGAGTCGGTGTAATATGAATTTAATGTGCATTTAATGACCTTCTCTCTCCTAAACGACTATTTAATGGGACTATCCTCTATGCATTTGACACCCTACTCACTTGTCATCATTTGCTCGAATCCCTGCAATTAAGATCATTTTCTCGTGCTCTCGTTCCCTTTGAATTTTTCATTACAAATTCGATCCTTGAAGGTTGTTTCTCTGTTCACTACAAACATGAAGATTAAATTCCAAGGTCAATAATAGGTTTCACCTCTTAAGTCCTCTGTTCCTGATATCGGGGATAGTGAGGTTCGACACCTACATTTTGGGCATTTTTGGAACAAATTGACTAGCCCTAATCCTTCCCCTATGGCACAAATGGTCAATGACAGTGGTCTTGTGTATGCGGCGGGCTTCCATTTCTCTATACAACGTGTCAACATCGTCCTTGCCTGTGTGGCTTATTTTAACTTAGACACCAAAGAATTGTCTAATGTGGATGGGGCGCTGATTGCCAAACTGGATGTTACTACCATTTTTGCTACTCTACGGATTCCAAAATTTGAAGACTCCATCATTATCACTCAGGCTCAAGCTCAAACTCTATTCAAGTAGGAAAGTGATAAATATAAGGCAAGGATAACAAAACCATGGTTGAATAACCCTAATAAGGGAGCGTCCTGACTTTCTAAGGCATTATTTAGGGCTGATTTCAATGAAGAGCTATCTGATTTCATCATTTTGCTAGCCTGTGTCATAGGATTGCTCCCTACTAATGAATTTCACTTCAGGATGTGCCCTCTCATCAACATCATCTGTGAAGGTAGTCAGAATAGAAATTGGGTAGAAATCATTTGTATAAATTTGACTGAGAAATTGTCTAATGTACAATAGACTAAGAAGTTCTATATGACTTCTTATCTCATCTATTCCCTAACAGTGTCCTGGAAATGGTTTGGATTTACATATATGGAGGGCCAGAAGGATGAACCCATTTATGCATACTGACCTCAATTCACCCTTAAAACTAGCAACCATAACTTCAGGAGGGTTAATGATGCCTTTACCATGTATATTGTGAGGTTCTTAGAAGGTGATACTGCCAGGAGATTTTCTGATGAGGCCATGGACCTGATAACTAAGTATGGAGCTTTCTTCATCCAGTTTAGGAGGTTTTCATATATCATGTTGGCTGGTTATGAAAACACACCTCTCAAGCTCCCCATGTTTTTTAATGACAAGATGGCTCTCAGATCCACAGTAATTACGAGTCTACTCCCAGATCCACTACCAGGTAACACTCTCCATCTAACTTACATTCCTCTACCCCTACATTGCCCCAAGAACAGCCCCCATACTCTCTGAGTCTTCTCCATCACCTTATTACCTATCCCCAATCATTTACCAATCTTATAAACACCATAGCTATCATATAGCCACCTGATAGCCAACCTTCAACAAATCCCCTAAATCACTGCCCCTACCAATATCGGTTATCAACAACTGGTACTCGGTGATAGTGACCGGCATTGGTCACAGTGATTCAAAACCAAGACCAGCCTTTTCTCTATTATTTTAACAAGGTAAATAAATTGTAATTGGACAATAGCTTATCTATTATAATTTTTGTTAATTCATATTAGCAGGGGAACTGACCACCTTCGAAAGGAAGTCTCATATTTCCTAGGCCCAAGGCAGTTCCCTCACTTATTATCTAATTAGAATATGGTGGTCTTGTATTCTTATTTGCAGGTAGTCCTTCCCAGACAAAAAGGAGTTCTTCACAATCGATCTGATCTCTCTCTACGGTACATGCACATCCTCTCAACATTCAACAGGTATTCCTCCTAGCCCTGACCCTTATCTGTTTCTCAAATAAATGAAAGGATAGAAGAAACTCTATTCCAGGAATGGAAGCATTTCTGTGCGAAACATTTTGGCACGCCCGGTGGGACCCATTCTGGGTTTCTTTCATTTCTTGCTTGCTTTCATATAGGGAGCATACTTGCTATTTTCTTTTTCTAAATATTCATAAGATATTTTGTTATTTGTGGTAAAAGAATTTGTCTTGCTTTCACATCGTTGCATTAGTGAAAGTCATCTTCTTTGCTTCATCAAATACCATTTTTGATTTGGGTTTAAAACACTTGCATCACATTCTCGCTTGTTGTTTTCAATTCTAGTGAACATAGATTAAGTAATAGGTCGTACACGTGGGGGTGATATCCACGGTATTGACAAGAAATTAATCTTACTTTCACTACACAACACATACCGAATCACATCATAATTAACACAACAGCACAAAACATCCCCCCTTTTCCGCAGTATTCCTCCACCCGATTGAGGTAACCTTATAAGCCAAAACAAACTTGACATTTCCCCTAAGTCTTTTGTTTAGGATTGACATCATCTTACGTCTAAGGCATAAGCCCAAAGTGATTAAAACTAATCCTAGGGTTAAGTCTGTTAATTTGCTTGTGCATCTTACTTGTTTGTGGTTTTGTTTTTCTGTCATACACTATTTTCTATGATCACTTCAGAACAACTTGAGAGGTATAATAAGCACTATTAACCCCAAATCAGAAGCTTCTTACAGATTCTTACACCAGTCCTATTCTACCGACATCGGTTAACCTACTGATGTTAGCTATAGTATAACTAACATCAGTTACCTGACCGATGTCGGCTACTGTCTTTCATAGTTCCCAAAACCAGCAACCCACCAATTCCAACATTTTGTTGCTGCTTCTGTTCCTGATAGATTGCATCCCTATTGTGTACTTTTTTTCCATGGTTGTTATCACTCAGAAACAAGCTACAGCCATGGTTTCCACATGCCTGCTCCGTGTCTTTTCCTGAATCACCCCTTCACATCATGTGGGGAATCCTACGGACACCAGCGAGGGTTCCCAAAAATCCCTGAAGGAGATAAGGAATTTACGAAAAATTTGGACGCTAATCCTAGTGCTATACAATACTATTTGTCTCATGCCCCTGACCGTACACCTGATGGTCAACTCCTTGTTGGCATGCCTATTAGTATAGCTACTCATTTAGCTCCTTCTCCACCTGATAACTCCACTTTACTTTCTGCATCCTTAGCCCCGTCTCCAAACTCAGTGGTTTCGGGGGTTCATACAACACAGATTGGCTTTCCTTTGGTTAATCTAGGGCCCAACATATCATTACTACCGACTGATCCTACCTTGTCTTTCTCGTAGACTGCTCCTTTCATAACTTGCTCTCTGCCACCTATCCACACAAGCTTCCCTTCTCAAGCTCTGCCTACCTTTTCATTTCCACACACGTACCCGGTGACTTCAACATCTTATATAGGACATCCCTATTCAATGGCCTCAACATATTCATCCTCAATACCTTATCAACATTCAACCCCACCATTGTCTAATGGTGGCCCTTGGCCCAATCCTCCTCCATTTATGGCAACCGCACCATCATCTCATCTAACTACTGATTTAATCAAACAAATGATGGACAAGATGCAAAATATGGAGGCTTCTATTTCAGGAAGCCGTAGCACCCTGACATACGAGCAAGTTTGTCAGGATCCTATCCACCCTTCTGTCCCCCTTCATTCATATCCTCCTTAATGGGAATTACCAAAATTTACTCGTTTTAATAGTAAGGAGGATCCTCAACAACACTTGCGATCATTTAGACATGCCTACTATCTAATTGCTCATGACGATGCCTTACTACTCCACACCTTTCCCATGTCCTTATCAAGACCCGCCTTGGAGTGGTATAGTGCTTTAACCCATCACTCAATCTTCTCTTTTAACCAATTAGCCCAATCTTTCTTGGATCATTTCTCCATTAACATTGCCAAGAAAGTATCTATTACTGACCTCTATGCTATCTGACAATTTGAAGACGAATCTATCGCAGATTTTGTTGGACGATGGCGGGGCCTTATCAACTAACTTATGTATGCCTTACCTCAGCATGAACTTATCGAACTCTTTACGCGGGCCTGCGCTAAGCAAATTTCTCCTACCCTCCAAATTCAAACTTTTCACACATTCGATGAGGCCTTTACTATGGCTCGAAAACTAGAGATTCAAGCCTTAGAGGAAGAGAAATTGTGGTTACGCAATAAAAACCCCAATTTCCGAACCCAAGACTCCACCAACAAACCTAACACCACTAATCCTCACACATCAACTACTTTGAAATAAAAATGAGCTGTACACGCGGTGATGGTCAAATCCCAACCACCATCTAATACCCGGCCAAAAACCACCTATAAGTATAAATTTGAGCCCATCAATTACACTCCCTTGGGAGAAACTTATGGTGTGATATTGGAAAAATTGCTTAAAGCAGGAGCTATTACCTTACCTCCTGTTAAACCTCACTCCGGGTTTGATTCCACCCGTGCTATACCTTCTTGGTACAAAGAAAATGACTTCTGTAACTTCCACCGCGTGAAGGGACACAATCATGAAAGTTGCAAGATGTTGAAAAACATAGTGCAGGAAATGGTTGATGTAGGGGATATATCCCTCGATAATCCTAACGCCCCTGCTAATCGGAATTTGAAAATTTTCAATAAACCATTCCCAAATCACTCTTCTAATAGTAACATAAACCAAGATATCTTAGCCGAGGAGAGTTTTCATGAAATCCATGTAGTCTTCGACTCCCAACCAAAATCCTCTATCGAGAAAATTTTAAATCAAGGCCCTTCACTAACGGAGGGACCCGAACCCCCTTCACCACCATCAAGACAAGACGAAATCCTTGCCATTCCTTTCCCCATAAAGGAATTAACCGCATAGAGTTCTCTTCTCACAGATGAACCTTCTTACACCACATCCTTACAAAACTGTGAGAGGATGTTATCTAACTTATCTATTTCCCAGATATCTCCTTCTACCACTCTTGCTACACAAGAGGAAGGCTCGCCACTTCTTTTGTCATCCTTAGACGAGAAACCCCTTGAACCGACATCACCAAATTCTTTAATCATGACGGATCCTCTCAAACATGCCCTCCTACCTATTAGTTCTTCATCACCTAAATCTTTTCAGTGACCGGTTGACCTCTTAACGCCCATGGATACAGTGCCTCATTTACCCCCTTTATTACACCCATAGTGGACCAGAATCACAACCCACCTTTCTTCCATACAAAAGTTCCTATTCACACGTGAGGATTGTCATCCCTCAGAAGATAGACGAGTCCTATTGGAACGTTTGTGTACACCATATTCTACTCAAATGCAGATGACCAATCCAGACGCCTCTACCATATACCCGAAGTGTTTACAAAAGCTTAAAATGCCTATGTACTCATCTTCACCCCCCTCATCTCTACAAAATACCTCACCCACCTCTATTGACCTAACCAAACCTTCCCCTATGCTTGGGACCTCACCAATTCCCAGTCTAACACACCCACCTAAATGGTTAGATTTATCCAAAAGTAAAGTTGTCCATCCACTTAGGAGACAGACCCAATCTCCTCAAGCCCACCCTATGCCTATATCACAACTAAAACCATCTCCGTCACACCTACCTTCCATATTGGGACCTCATCCCTCCACCTTGCATCAATATATCATACCTCCTGCGTTTTCTTTAAAATGACCTACGCCTTCTGCACCCATACAGAGAACCATGGGTGTATCAACACCGTCACCCCACGTATCATGTCCACCTATCAACCCTAAACAAACTCCATCATCAAAGGATTTGTTTGTTGTCACTCCTCTTTCTCCATGGTTGTTTCCTAATACCACATCATTGGTGGCCTCATCATCTAACTAGCTAAACATACCTTCTACGTCGAAGAAGCCACGTTTAGTTAAATCCAATTATCAAAACCCCTTGGCTAAATTGCCACCCATACAAATCAACCATACCCAGTCATTACCGAAACCTACCTAGTCAATAGCCTCATCTTCCTCTGAATTTGACCCGCTCAAAGGGTCTTACGCCAAAATCCTTGTTATGTTGGTGGAGAATGCGACCATTTCCATACCCCCACTTAGACCCTATGATCCATCTAAACCTTGACCTATAGGTTATGATGAGTCTAAAATCTGCGCTTACCACCACACAACAGGACATGATGTAGAGGGATGCAAATCTTTGAAAGCCATTCTTCGCCAGTCACCTCTCTCAGATAGAAAGGTTAAGAAAGAAAACTTACAAAGGGAGAGACCTTTAGCTTCAATCCCCTCTCCTATACCACCTATCCCCGCCTCACCAAGATCTATCATTATTACAACCCCACCGCTCGAAGACCATGACTTATCCCTACCATCTTCCTCCTCTCATTTTGACGAGATTAACATGATTAGTGTTGCTACTCGAGGGCAGAAAAATAATGGGAAAGCTAAAGAAAGCACACCTGCGGCCTCTCTTTCTCCATCCACCATCCCAATCACACCACCACCTAAAGTGGTTATTCGTGGACCTGCCTACCCCATCTCTAATGGAGTTTCCCACCGAACCATGATCAAACAGCTTCACCAATCACCTATAAAAATGAAACTGTATGATCTCATTCAGACCTCTGAATCTCATCGACAAGCTCTCATTGAAATTCTTCAAGGGATAGAGGTCTTACCTAATGAAACCTTTCCTGTTGCCTCCATTTTAACACCCAATCATGTTGCTTTGCTCACCAAAAAACCTATCTCCCCAACCACTTTTGTCTCTGTATAGCAAGCCGCTGCTGTCAGTTTCTCTGAAGACGAAATTGTCGACTTTGGTGCAGAAGATCCTGACCCCGCTCTTTTCATCTCAGCTTATGTCTGGGACATTCGGGTGTGTCGTGTTATGATTGATGGGGGTGCTAGCCTAAACATCATCTCTTCAAAGGCCTTCCAACAAATGAATATCCCTTCTAGCTGCATGTGTGCCAACCCCATCATGTTGCGGTCATTCAATGATGCTATTACTTCTACCTTAGGCACCGTGATCCTTAACATTCGTGTAGGGCCATGTACTTTACCCGAACTCTTCTATGTCCTTGAGGGTGAATTCCAATACAATATGTTGTTAGGCCGCCCTTGGATCCGGGCTATGGGATGCGTTCCCTCCACCTTACATAGATGCATAAAATTTGAGTACGAGGGGAAGTCCTACACCGTAAAAGCTGATCCTCCCCCCTTCAAAACCTACAATATGTTATATTACCCTAATGATGTGCTTATACCAATTAAGACACCCATTCATCCAACCCAACCATCCACCTCAACCGCACCTACACCTTCAACCAATGAAACCACCGTCGCAAATACCACTTCCTTTCCCGCAGACAACATCCCAACCTCAGACCCCTTAGTAGATGTTTTTCAATGCCTTACACTGGGGGAGTATCACCTATATAATGTTAGCTCTTTCCATACTCCACAGGAGTACAGACAGTTACATGCGCATCCTACCTATGACCGTCATGTGGGGGAGGTAATCTCCTACGGGCCACCTAATTTCCACACCAACCTAATGTATGGGGGTGTCGACGCATCCTCCGTTACCCCTGAACCTCCCCTTGGTGTGGTTCCCTTCCAATCCAATTTTCAATACCTGACAAATCGTCGTTTCACTCTCACCTTCCTGACTCGTTGTGCTTGGAAAGGTTTTGGTTTTGGTCTTTATGAACAAGGCCGACATACAATCATTCCCGTGACTACATGCAAACACAAAGATCGTAGTGGTCTTGGATTTCCTGAAACACTTACACCAGAGAAACCTCGTGTCAGTTGTATCCTGGGAAGACGACAAAGTCACCCCTTCCGAACCATCATCACCCATTTTTCCATCATCACCCACAGAGTCGATAGACCCTGAATCTATCCCTCCTAACTTTTTTTTTTCATAAACGCTATCTTCCTGGGTCCTCTCACTTATCAATGCGATAATGAGGACCCATCTTCTCTTCCCCTTCTGTATCCAGACATGATCGAAGAGGATTCACCTTCCATTAATGTTGTTGAGTGCCATGATGACGACTCCATCCTCACTTACCTTGGTGCGGATGACTCTTATATTCAACGCGCCTTACCATCTGAAACTCAAACCATGTTGAATGAGTCGACTATAGAAATCAACATCCACATAGAGGAAGATCCTCACATTGTGAAGATCAGACAATCTCTTAACGCATCAGAACAAGCCGCCTTTACTACCTTTCTCCGTGCCCACAACCAAGCTTTCGCTTGGTCCTACGCTGACATGCCAGGAATTGATCCTGACATTGCTATCCATAACATTACCCTGAAACCCGATTCCAAACCAATTAAACAAAAACTAAGAAAAATGCATCCACGCATTGCCCTCTTGGTCAAAGAAGAGCTTCAACGACTCCTTTCTGTTTCCTTCATCTTGCCTATTGACTATCCTCAATGGATTTCTAACATTGTACCTGTCACTAAAGTGATAGGGGGACTTCAGATATGTATGGATTTCCGGGACCTTAACCTCGCTTGCCCGAAGGATGACTTCCCCCTCCCGAGTATTGATCAACTTTTTGATCTCACTGTGGGCCATGAGATGTTTTCTCTCATGGATGGCTTCTCGGGATACAATCAAATTTTGGTAGCCCCGACCGATCAACATAAAACTACCTTCATAACTCCGTGGGGAACCTTCTGTTATCGTGTCATGCCGTTTGGCCTTAAGAATGCTGGTGCGACCTATCAGCGGGCTATGACTTACATTTTTCATGACATTATGCACACTATCCTTGAGGATTATGTTGATGATCTTCTTGGCAAATCTAAACATCGCAGTGAACATCTCGATGTTTTAACCATTATTTTCGATCGCCTGTTACAATATTGTGTTCATCTTCAACCAAAGAAATGTGTCTTTGGTGTCCTTTCGGGAAAACTTCTTGGTTTTATCGTCTCTTTGCGTGGCATCGAGGTCGATCCATCTAAAGTCAAAGCTATCCTAGAAATGCCCCCACCTACTAACCTCAAACAATTGCGTAGTTTGCAAGGTAAACTCCAATCTATCTGGCGTTTCATCTCCCAACTCTCGGATCGATGTCAACCTTTCCATCACCTCCTTAAAAAGGACATTGCCTTTCAATGGAGTGAAGAGTGCCACCAAGCCTTTGAGGCTCTCAAAGCCTATCTCTTGCAGCCACCTGTGCTTATCCCACCTCAGGACGATCGCCCTTTCTACCTTTACCTTTCTGCCACCGACCATGCAGTAGGAGCCATGCTCACACATCGTGACTCTGAGCATCGCGAACAAGCCGTTTATTACATAAGTCGTACTCTTGTGGATTACGAGACTAGGTATACACATGTAGAAAAGTTGTGCCTAGCCCTTTCATTCGTGGCCACCAAACTCTGACACTACCTCCTGAATCACAAAACTTTTGTCATCACCAACGCGGACCCCATTCATTATATGTACGCCAAACCACATCTAAACCAACGCATCGCCCGATGGCTTATGCTCCTTGCTGACCTCGACCTTGAATTTATACACCAAAAGTCAATCAAAGGACAAACTATCACAGACCAACTCGCAGAAGCCCCTTTACTTGGGGAACAATTTACGAATTTTAATTTCCCCGACGAACTCATCGCCACTCTTTCACTCAGTGAGGAGTCGTATCCAATGACCCTCTTCTTTAATGGATCCAAATGTTAGTGCGGAAGAGGAGGCGGAGTTGTTCTCATTCCTATTGACGCTGAGCCTATGCCTCTTTCATTCCGGCTCGATTTCCCCTGCACTAATAATACAGCGGAATACGAGGCCCTTGTTTTGGGTCTCTAGGTTGCGTTACACTTAGGTGTCAAATCTATCAATGTTTTCGGCGACTCTCAATTGGTAGTCAATCAAGTTATGGGCATCTACCAATGTAAAAATGAGGAACTTCAAAAGTACAAACATTACGTGGATTCACTTTTGACCTTATTTACTCATTATTCTATCCAAACCATTCCCCGCTCCACTAACAAATTTGTGGATACTATGGCTTGCTTAGCCTCACAAATTCCTGCCTCACCAACTGAATTTGACATTTTCATCTTGGTCCAACAACTCTTTGCCCCATCTTACTCAACCCCAGTTGTTTGTATGATAAATAATGTGTTTGCTAATTCACAGGATACCTGGTATCACCAATTTCACGACTATCTTACAACCTCTGTTCTCCCACCTGACCTTACTAGTAACGGTAAACGCGCTTTTCTTAAAATTATTTCTCGTTATGTCGTCATGGGGGGAATCCTTTATAAACGTGGCTTTGATGGCATCCTCCTTTGATGTCTAACCGGCGCAGAGGTCACCTATACCATCCAAAAAATCCATGACGGTATTTGTGGTGGAAATTTTAGTGGCCTTTTCGTGGCCAAATGAATCCTTCGCCTAGGTTATTATTGGCCTACTCTTAATAATGACTGCTACGAATATGTTAAGTGTTGTATTATGTGTCAACAACATGCCAACCTTCAACATACTCCTAGCCATCCACTACAGGTCGCACGAGATCTTTGGCCTTTCTCACAATGGGGTTTAGACCTTATTGGTGAGATTCACCCACCCTCTTCGCAACGTCACTGTTGGATAATCACAGCAACTGAATATTACACTAAATGGGTGGAAGCCATTCCACTCATTTCAACCAAAAAATAAAAAATTGTAGAATTCATTAACCATCACATTATCTGTCGTTTTGGTGTTCCTCATCGCCTGATAATAGATAATGGTAAATCTTTCAAAAATAAGTTGTTACAAGACCTTTGTGACAACTTTGGTATCAAACTTAGCTTCTCATCACCTTACTATCCACAAGCCAATGGTCAAGCCAAATCTTCTAATAAAACCCTAACCAAAATCCTCATGAAAGTTGTTAACGATTCTGGAAGCAATTGGCCTGATCACATCCCCTTTTCCCTTTGGGCTTATCGGACTAGCATTCGTACCTCCACTAATGCCACACCATTTTCGTTGGTATATGGTACCAAGGCTATCTTGCCTCTCGACACACAAATACCCTCCCTAAGAATATCTCTTTAGGATATTCTCACCAATGATGACTTTCCGCCAAGAGCGGTTAGCCCAATTAGAGCTTCTTGACGAGCGTCGTCTTACAGCTCTTGACCACCTTCAAATCTATCAAAAACGCATCAAGCGTGCTTATGATAAGCGACTTCATGAGTGTACCTTTAAGGTTGGTGATCTTGTCCTCAAAGAGAATCAGCATGTAACCAAACTAGAAAAGAGCAAACATGGAAAATTTGCTCCTAATTGGATTGGGCCCTACATTATCACTCATACTTACGGATTAGGCACTTATAGTTTAGCTTCGCTTAATGGTAAACCCGAGCCTGAACCCCTTAATGCCTTACATATCCGACCATTCTACTGTTGAATTTAGTGTTATATCACTTCTTATCTACCTTGCGCTCGTCCCTTGAGCTCATTTACCACCTCATACACTTTGTTTCGTGCATCTCAAAATAGAATCAAGCTCACGTGGTTTGGTCATCACCTCCTCTTAAAGGATGCCTTCCCCTTTTTAGTCTGGTCCATGACTTAAAAGTATCAAAATAACATGTTCTCAATTATACACTTATGGGATATTCTTGAGTCAAACTTCCTACAAAACTAGATGCTTCATGCCAAATGGACATCTAGACCTCTAAGTTATACATAGACTACTCCCTCGAAGGACAACTATGTGTAAAGCCACATCTCCTATTATAAATAGACTGCTCCCCCGAAGGACAACTATACACAAAAGCCGCATCTGCTACTATAAATAGACTGCTCCCTTGAAGGACAACTATACAAAGTCAGCCTTTATCAGAATCTTCTCACATTGATCAGCTTCGTGAAGACCTCAAGAACAAAAAAATACATATCCCATGTAGACTTCCCACACCGATCAATCTATATCCAGAACAAAATAAAATCAGTACTCAACAGCACTTTTGAGTCATGGACTTGTCTATCTAGGTTTGGTTCTCTTTTTCAGCATAACTACCTTCTAACAAATTCTCTGCACCCCAACTTTATCAGCCACCTCACCTCACCATTCGTCAAAACAACAAAACTCAAGGGACGTGACGTATATCTGATATATTGTGATTATACAACTCTTTTCACCTATTGACTTCTCGCCTATGCAAGGTACCTAGGGATTCAAGCTCATCCTATGTTAATATGTGGTTTGTTTAGCTCTTCTCAACTATGGGACACTTTTGCCTCTTTTGCTCGATTCTAGGATTGTGTGTTGACCTTAATCAGAACACGATTCCCTACTACTTGGGTAAGCTAACTTTCGCTTCACCTATACCTTACCAACACCAACAACATTACCCAACCAACAAACTACCTAACCACAACCAAATTACCTGAATTCACCTCTCCCTGGTTCTAAGGGAGAACTACATCGGTCTGAGGCCTCTTCTTGCTTTGTGCAATGGGCTATGTAGGCAACACTTAGGAGACATGGGGTCTCCCAAGGTTAGCTCGACCATCCCCTATCATAACCTATCATGTGTGGTATATATAAATCTATTTGTGTATTTCTATTCGCTCACATTCATCTTTATCCTTTTTCAAAACAAGACATTCAAAACATAAACATTCTTATTATTATCATAACTCAAATCCACATACATATTCATTTTTATTTAGATGTTAAACACATACATCTTCTCTATCATCGACACGCAGGTCGACATCCTTATTTATTCTTATATTCCTATGAAATTAACTTAGACCCTTGCACCTCCTCCCGAATCAGGTGGTGATCGTGATCGTCGATGCCACTCACTTGGCCTCTCCATCCTCAAAGGTGCCACTACTATTGGTTCCTCCCATTGATCTACCAACATCTCCTGTAACATACAAATACGTCCTCTTGCATGGAGGAATCTTGCCTCTAGTCTCTCTACTCGTGACTCTACAACCGCTAACAACCCCGTTGTCTCATTCACCCACGTTTGGAGTTGATGAACTAAATCTTGCAGACAATCTCTCTCCGCTGTAATCACATCTATGTCAGGACGATCACGTACACCTCGTAGCTCTGCTACCCACCATAATCTATAGGCCTCTGTCACTCCTGCATCCATTACCCTGTGATCGGTTGCTATCTCCTCTGGCCCTTCTGGAGGTGTTGGCCAGGGAGGTGAGAATGCTGCCTCGGCGTCGATCCTCGTGTATGGTCTATAATCCATAGGTATATCCTACACAAATCCAAATTTTCGTCACACGTGTAACACCCTGAACTGTTGTTACTTTCTCCTAAGCATTCAAGTGTTGATATGTGATTTCTAGTAAAAGGATGTGTTCCTCGATTCAGAAATCATGCTTGATATGTACTGAATTTCTTGCAGATTGCAGATCTTGACTGAGTCAAAATATGAATAGACTCTTTTATTTATTTCATTTTGTGTCTGAATATTAATCTGATCACGGAATGAATTATAGAGATATTCATCTATAATATCTAGACTTGGATCAGTGGAATTGATCCAAGTAATGCTTTAAATCTGTTTGTGATGAATTAGATCACAGACCTTGAACAGGCTGCAAGGTATGGAAGCATTGATTAAGCAGGTCAGGAGTATGACTCAGGCTGATCTTGGGAAATGAAATGGTTCCCGATATCAAAGTATATCTGGAAGGTCTCGATTTTAGACCAGGTAATAATTCGTTGACATACAATTCTGCAATAAGAACAGGAGCTAACTATGTTCTAGAAGGTATGATACAGGTCTTTTCGAGTTTTCAGGACAAGGACCAAACTGAATTATTAAGGGTTAGTAACCTAAAACTAAAACCTAACCTAGGGGTTAGATTATTGTTAGTCTAACCTAGACCTAGGCTATTTGTTAATATCCTAAGTTAGTATCTTTGTGTAAATTTGTTAGTGTGGGTATTACCCTAAACTCTAACCTAAGATACTAACCTAACTTATGAGGAGATTATGAAGGGGCCTATGAAGGGTGGCGAACCATGGGCGGTGTTTCCTATGGCAATAAATGTAAGGAATAAGGATGAAGGACAGGTCATGGCGGAGGCTTAGGCGGCGGCTAATCTGTGCAGACTTGGCAATTGCTAAGTTTGGAAATGAACTTGAGTTTTTAGATGGACTGTCACCAATTCTGGCGGTCGGTGGAAGTTGAGTTTAAGCGGGAAAATTGGTTTAATGGCATTTAATTTTCTCGGAAAGCGAGCACGGAACTCGCGAGAAGGCATGCAAACGGGAAGTTTGTGGGTTTGTTTGGCTTATCGCGATTTTCGGTTTTTGCTCTGCTTGTTTACTGGTTCTTCGCACCAGTTCTCTTTGAGTTGCATGGCAAGAATGAAATTCTCTGGCTCTTTTCTCTGTCATGGAGGATATATATGTGATGGAGACAGCGAAATTTTGTTGGTCGCTTTATCGTGGAAAAAGAAAAGGAAGTTTGAGCTCTTCCTGTGGTCTGCTTCGGAAATTTGATCAAAATACAGGCATGCTAGGCCCTAACCTTTAAATATCTTGCTGTCTTTCAAGTGCTTTCATTAAAACAACTCTGTTCAAATGTTTTGTGAAGATTAGATGAATTTTCTATGGAGATCTTGTTTGATTTTTGGCACTGTATCTCTTCTGGTTCGATTTTTCAATTTCCTCTTGATGGGTGTTTGTTGAAATCGAACTTCGACTCTATTTGCTTTGAGTATTCATTTTGGCTTATACATGTGAGGTATTTATTTATAAAAGTTTGAGTGTTCGGCCTGTTTGGCGTGAGCCTTCAGAATATACCTGTGTGTAGTATAAAACCACTGTATGTTTTTGTTTAGTGGTCGCTGTTTCTTGTTATGGAAACTGTATGGAATGATTTGATGAATACTGTAAGATTGATCAGTATTATCGCTTCTTTGGAAACTCTGTCGTGGGATTTGTTGACTGTGTTTAATGATACCTTTTGGGTTTTCATTTGTTTTCTAATTTTTGGTTAGGAAACAGGTAACTGTTGTGTTACCGTAGTCTTATACGACCTAGCGGAAGTTGTTTTTCCTTGTTATTGTGGAAACGGGATTATTTGTTGGACTATGTATAATATTGAATACATCTATACTTTATTTTATCGACTCAGTGGAGTCCATGATTGAATCGATATATTAGCTATCTATTGCTGTGGATGTAGATTCATCCTGGTGTTTTGTTATTTGATTTCGTGGAAGCCTTTGTAGAGAAAGGAACAGGCTTTCTGACCACGGTTATTTGAAATAAATAAGGAGTATAGATTTCTTGGATATGCATTGCATTTCTATGTGAAAGCTGTTCGAAAGTTCGAAGGCGGCTCAGTTGATTTCCTTGCTTGAAAAGGGTATTTGTTTTGCTTCACTTGTTTCATTCTGAATGTTTGCCATGAATGGTATAGAAGAATTAAATTAATTAATGCCACTTCTTAGTACTGTTGTTGGGTTCTGCGATTTTGGGCGTAAACCCATTTTCTGCATGTAATGGGTAATTATAGATTTATAATGGATATAATCTGAATGACTCAGAGGAGACGATTCAATGATTTATATTTCTATTTGGGCCGCTGTTCAATTTGAATATGTTTAATGATGAACCAGTGGTTGGAAGGAATGACACGTACTAAGACCTCTGTATTTCCTGGAATTACCCTTGTGTTGCATGGATTTTGTTGCACAGTTTCTTGGACATATTTTTATGTTCGTTCCTTGAAATCTTGTGTGAAAAAGGGGCAAGACTTAGTCGGGTTCTTGATTTGAATCGTTAATTAAAAAGTTCTGCCTGAGTTTTTAGCATGTACACTCTTTACTGTCCAAAGGGAAACAGTGACAATTGTTTACCATTTCACTGTAGTTCAGGTTTAGAGGATTGAGGGAGTTAACTTGTATCTTCTATTGTTTCAGTTGAAACTTGACATGATATACTGTTGTTGATATTGGACATTTTGTCAGAATAATGGTCTGTATCAGGTAATGCAACCCTGTATAAGTTAATCGTAAGTACTTGTGACTATCTTCGATTAGTACAGATGTATATACAGTGTGTTGTGTTCCTTTCTGATTTCTTATAGGAGGCGATAGTGTATATCATGGCATTGGTAAGGAAATCTCTGTATTGTCTTGTAGATGCGTCAATCGCTTATTGTAAATAAGTCTGTTGTTTTCAGCGATACGCTTAGTAGGTTTCTGTTTTCAGACTTGATTCTAAAGCCTTGCTGTGTTTTAAAGGAACTAGCATTGGGCTTAGGGTTGATATATGAATTGTTGATGTGTTAGTTGCTGTACAGGAATGTTGCTGTGTTTCTATTTCGTGATTTAGTACAGTGATCTTGCTTGCGGCTTGTCTAACTTGTTCATTTTTATACTGGTTGAATGTTTTCATATGTGAAGACGGTACAGTGATGAACTTATGTGAAAGGAAGGATGAATGGTTTGGTTCTTTCTCTTCCTTTATTTAATATTATTGATATTTGACTATCAGTGGGAAATTGTTTGTAACAAATTGGTGGAATCCCGAATTGTTATGTAATTTCCTTTTTGGAGAATGAAACAATCTGACCAATGTTGTGAATTTGGATTCAATGATTGTTTGTGTACATTCGTTCCTTGTTTCTTAATATTTGATGAAATATTAGAAAGTGATTAAGACTATTCTGTAACAATGATAGAGTTACATATTTGTAATCATTTTGTATTACAAGGGCTTAGTCTGAGTATGTTTACTTATGTGAATGTCTGATCTCATTTAAACAGGGTGTTTAATGAAAACAATTGATGGATTGCAATTGTTTTAAAAGTTAGTGCTTATCATGCTCAGTTCATTGAACTGACTCATGTTGACTATTTTTGCAGATGGCTACCGTAAGAGGTAAAAGTAATGCAGATCTGACAAGCTGATCAGATTGTTTATTTGATTTGTAATGAATTACAGCTTGATTTTATAGATGTACTATAGTGGGAAAAGATGTTTCTTTTCCGTTAGCATTGTGTCAAGTATGCTGTTGCATAAAATGTAATTGTATAGTTTTGAAAGGAATGGAAATAAGTGTTTGATACTTATGTGTTGTATTCTATTTCTGAAAGATGACCTTCTTCGGTTTATGTAACGAAGGGGCATTGTTATCATTGTATAATATGGATGCTTTTGTGATTAACAATGAAAGCTTGTAAGTAAATGAGATTAAATTCTTATGAGTGTTTAGCAGTTCTAATTTGTTCTAGCAAAAGCAATAGTGGAATTAAATTATTGTCTTTCTAGAAGATAGGTTAAAATTGAGCCTAAAGAGAACGCTAAACAAACTGGATTAAATTACTAATCCCTAGTCCTAAGTATGAAAGGACAATAGTAAATTGGATTCTTAATCATTTATATCTTTAAACTAAAAAGTATGATATAAATTCAGTTAAGAGAACTGATAGGCAATCAAATGGAGTTCAGATGGCAATCTCAAGCAAAGGTTATGAGATATTGTCCCATTCTGTTGCTTTAGAATCAGGTGTATTCTAATGACTCCTTGATGAGAGCTTGACCGTAATACCTCTACCAAGTAATGAGTCTTTTAGAGGAGGGTCGTCTTAAGACAAAGAATCCAGGGATCGGAAAGGCTAACCTTAGGGTAAACGTCTTTAAAGTAATTTGTACTCAAGTGCTTAACGCATATTGACGAGTAGATCTTTTCGAGGCGGATTTAAAGGATGACAGCACAAGACAACTGCAGGGTTGTACCTCCGAGAAGATTAGGATCTTCTCGAAGTTACAACAATGCAGGTGACTTATAACGACACCCCTTTGCATTGATCGCTAAGATTTACATTCGTGACTGGATTAGTTACTCAGGGATTGATTAGGAATGTGGTCAGGTTATAAGGCTGCCTAGGAGGTTCGGGGTATCCTGACACATTGGTCTAACTGTAAGGTTAAACCAGTATGTCACCGTATCCCTAATCCTCTGGATATCCATATAACATTATCACCTTGTTAATCTATCTCCGAGTGATTCAGTTGTGAAAGGAAGGACTGACAGTAGTCAGTATAAGACATTCTATATAACATATGAATGGGGTGAAGGACGTATTCCAGATTGACGAGTATGCCGTTAAGGAATACTAGACATGAACAGTATGTTTCAAATCTTTGGCCAAAGTATCGCAAGCTGCTGATTGCGTTGTCCTAATTCACCTAGTCTAAGGGATGAGATGCCGATGAATAATGGTAACAGTTATTCAGTTAGATTCCTTGGATAGAGCATTCTGAATCCCAGATTAGGGAAGAGAACCGCAAGAGTGAGGTGTTAAATAAAAACACTAACTCTTTTTACGCATGAATAGATCGGTAGATTACCGAGTCATGGAATGAATAGATCAGAGGTACTCCGAGTCATTACAGCTGCATATGGTTGTCTGTTATATAAATGGTTATTTGAATTGTGAGTTCTAAATTAAGTATTTAGAACCAGTATGCAATTATCAAAAAAAAAAAATTGACTTGTTCTATTGTCTAAAATGAGGATGTTACAACACGTGATCTAAAGGAATCCTCTCGTATTCACCTGGCCTGTGCCCTGCGATCCACCTCAATCGCTCTACACCCCTCAAATCCTCAGCTATGTTCTCTGTCACCATATAGTTCCCGTAAGGTCTCCAACAAATATCCGTAATTGTCACCATCTCCCATACTTGCCTATAATACTCGATGTCATCTATCATGGCCTGGGATATCACCTCTTGTTCTGTTTGGACCCATCATCTGAATCCCAACCTCTACACTCCTGTCTCTCCCGACTGGATGGTTCGGCCTATCGGTCGCACACAAACAATGTGCTCATAGGCCCAACAATGTAATAAGTATGAACAATCCAGTGTCATCCTGTGTTTTCACCTGCAAACCCATAAACCCCTGTATAACTCTGCCAGATATGCGGGTGCCCATGTGAAAGTCACGCTCCTTTCTATCATTTCCCAAATAACACTCATCAATGCTTTTGGAAATCTTCCCCCCTCCGCCCTCGGTAATGCATAATACCCCACCGCTATCATTAATACCACTGCCAACCTTGTTTCCTCAGGGTGTGTTGCATACATTGTACCATAAGTGAATGTCAAACCTTGTTGTGTGAACTCCCGTGCAGCTGCACCAAATACTGTTGTTATTGCTCCCCACCCTACGCTAGGCAATGCCTGATACACTGGTCTTCCTATAATTGGGAGCCTCAAAATTCTAAACACATCTTCTAACGTCACTGTCATCTCCCCTGTTGGTAGATAGAAGGTATTCTTTTCTGGGTTCCATCTCTCAATCAGCGCCTGCAACATAGCATGATTGCATGTGATTCGTGAATAATAGCGGATTCCACTTAGCCCCACATGGTTTATCAATGCCCATTCAGCTGGTGTTACATCCACTCGGATTCGTGACAACAAAGCTGGCATAGTATCATTCATCCTTAACCCTACCTCCGCCTGCATACATCAAAACGACACACAACCATTCAATAAATCAAATCCCCAAGGGTTTTTTCTCACATCCTAGAAATTCCTACAGTAACCGGTATCGGTTATAGATAACCGATACCGGTTATCTCTAAATGATACCGGTCACTGTCAAAAATATACAGCCTGCTTAAAAACATACACCTATGATAATTATTTTACTCATTTACTCCTCTCTATACCTATAAACATACGTGAACACCCTGCTTACCTACCCCATAACACTCACTCTATCCCAAACCCTTGCCTATCACCTTTTCTTTCTCATCTCTACCCTCTTACCTTCTCTCATCCTATTCATCAAAACATGCAAGAATTAAAATACAACCAAACCGTTTACCTCTCGGGATGCAGCAGCTTGGGGTGGAACTTGTCTTCCCTCTCGTCCCTGCCTGCTGGATGCTTCTCCTCATTCAGCCATGTTCACCACCCTCTTCAAATATAATTTGCCTTTCTAACTTCTTAATCTCAGCCCACACTCACTTCACATGTCTCTTTCCTCCTTATCACTCAATTCTTTCATGCAATTACCTATATCAGTCGTCAAACAGCGTCGCATTCATGTATTTAACTTGTTGCATGACTCTAAAAATAAGAACTCTAAAAATAAGACCTTAAGTTGCCGCCCAAGCTTTTCTATTTTTAGAAAAGCTCGTTTTGGCATAACCGGTATCAGTTAGCTAACTGATATCAGTCCATAATATACCAAGGTCGGTTAGCTAACTGATAACGGTCACATGCCTCCCTTTTTTTAAAAAATTTGGGCCTTTTCTTTATTTTTTTGCAAATTTTTGTAGCACTCGCCTCTTTTTCCTGCATAACAACACCATTATCAATATTTGTCATCAAAATCACATCAATATCTCATAACAATTTCATCAACATCATCTACCTACAATACAACAACCATCAAACAAAATACATATGACATTTTAATATATACACCATTTGGATCTAACTCATCATCTACATACATTCCATTTCAAAAACAATCGACAAAACACATAAAACATTTTATACACAGCATGTGGATCAAAACCATCATCTCTATATATATATATATATATATATATATATATCAATATTTCAAATATACAACTTTCCCTGCATGGGGGCCTCTGTGATCTCAAAATAATACAAAGCCGGCACGCAGGCCGCAATCACTGTCAAAATCTCGACTCGGCTCGCAGGCCGGTCTCTCATGTCAAAAATATACTCGGCTCGCAGGATGGTATCATATGTACTTGGCTCGCAGGCCGGTATATACAACAAAAATGAATAAAAGAATCATATGTGGGCACGCAGGCCTCTATATACATAACCAGTTCACAGACCGGTGTCTCTATCCAATATCCAAAACACCTATCTCCTCTGCAGGGATACCTCAGCTCTCTCCACCACCCTCGGCCTGTCTCCCTGCTGGTCCCTGTGCTGCCTCTCGCCTCCTCCCTGTAACGGACCCACCGGCTGTGGCTGCACCCCCCTGGGATCTCTGGCTCCGCGAGGTCTCGGCTCTGTGTGCCACATATGGCTGGTAATCAGCCCCGGTACCATCAAGGACATCCTGATAATACCGGGCCTCCGCTCTCACCTCCATATAGCGGGCCCGTGCCACCATGGCTGCTGGGGCTGGTCCCCCGACTCCTAATAACAGTGGCCCCTGCCCTACTGGTGCACCCTGTGCCTATAGAGGTATCTGTACCTGTGCCTGTGGCGGTGCTGGTGCCTGTGGTGGTGCCTGTGGCTGTGCCGCTGCCTATGATGGTACCTATGGTTGTGCCACTGCCTGTGGTGGTCCCTGTGGCTGTACCTGTGCCTGTGACTGTACCTGTGCCTGTGCTTGTTGTACCTGTGCCTACACTTGTGCCTGGGCTAACTGCCCCTGTAATACCCCAATCTGTGCCTGTGCAGTAGCAAGCTGCCCCTGTAATAACTACACCTGTCCTAGGAGGTGGTCCCTCTCTGCTGTAACAACTGCCAAATCTGGCTGTGTGGGTTGTGCTATCCTAGCTGCTCTCTGACCTGCCCACCAAACCAAAAATGAACCTATACACCCGGTGTCATCCACTGTATCATCGGCTAGCCTCTCTGCTACCCAATCTAGGTCAATGGGCTGCGGAGCCGGCAGTGGGGCCTCTACATCATCCCTCCGGTACTGTGGGAAGGGAGGTGGCTCATCCTGTCGCAGCCCCAACTGCCGTCGTACCCTCTCTAAGGGTATCCGCTCATACTCTCCCGGCCTCCGTCCTGCTATCCAGAAAGTATACTGGATCCAGCGCATCTGTGCTCGGGCTCCTCCTCGGGGCTGATGGCCTCTGTAAGGCCTCCATACAATATCCAATGCAGTCAAGCCCTCTAGCATATGACGGTAGTAAGCTACATCCCGTCCTGTGAGCACCGCTCGTGGCTGGCCCACGACCCCCAACCACCTCTGAAAGCCATACCTGTATATAACCTGTGGCCCTGGCTACTGGGGCAGCCCTACTGGTCGAATACATATGATGTGCTCATATGCCCAGCAGTGTAACAAAAATGTGGAACAAATCCCAAATCACCTCATCCGGTGATAACCCCACAGCTCTCTGTATAGCTGCACCAGGTATACTGGTGCCCAGGCATAGCACGTATGCTCCTCCACCATCTCGTGCAGCACCCCCATCAAAGCCCGTGGGAAGCGGCCTCCCTCTGAGTCTGGGAGGGCGAAGCAGGTGATACCTATCATCATCAGCATGGCAAGCCATGTCTCATGTCTGTGGGCACGATACATGTACCCATAGGCAATGCTCACACTGTGATAAGTCAATAACGTGGCTGCATCCCCAAATACCTGTAGAATGCTGTCCATAGCCGTCTCCGCATCTACCTGGAATACTGCCTCCCCTACGATCGGCAGTCTCAGGATGCGATACACATCCTCCAGGGTAATAGTCATCTCTCCAGTTGGGAGATGGAAAACATTGGTTGCCGGATCCCATCTCTCGATGAGGGCAACCATAAGGCTGTGGTCCCTCTCCACAGCCCTATACCGCTGGACTCCACCGAGTCCCACCTCACGCATAATGGCCCAATGTGCTGTAGACACATGTGGCCGCATCCATCTCAATAACGGGGGCATCCGATCCCGCATAGTCAGCTGCTGACGTGCCTGCACAAATAACCCACTTCATTAGACCCACCCTTTACAACAACAACTACTTTAACCCTCTATACCCCCCTTTTACCCACCCGACCACACCCCGACTCTATAACACACACCTACACCCACCTATTTTACCCTAAAAACATCTACGATATCCCCTTTCCTTATCTCGCACCTTACCAATCACCCAGATCTACTATCGCCATTTACCTATGCCCCTACCAATTTAACACCTCCTCATTCATACCCAACACCTAATCTATCCTAACCAACACCAACCACACAACCACCCCATTTCCCCCCCCCCCACCAATCACCTTTCCTATCAACCTCTACCCCCTCCCTCTTCACCCCCAAAACACAAAACCCAACAATAAACAAAACACAAAACCCAACAATAAACACAACAAAAACACAAAACCCAAACACAAAATAACACAAACAACAAAACAACAACCCAAACAACAACCAAAAACCCAAAACAACAACAAAACCAAACCAAAAAATAAATAATCCTAACTAATGACCGTTACCGGTCACCCATGACCGCCACCGGTCCCCTCTGGCACATGATATACACCGGCACCGGTCGACATACGACCGACGCCGGTCCGCCCACAACCTAAATTCCCTAAAAAATTCGTGACTGATGCCGGTCGCCTAGTGACCGACATCGGTCACTGTCCACGGCCATGGAGCCGAACCCGACGCGGCCCCCCCAAACCCATTTTTTGCCTATTACTCCCCTTTTACCCATTGAAAAACCCTAAAAACCTACCCACCCTACCGTTTTAGCCTAACTAACCCACCTACCCTCTCCATTTTTCAAACAACTTCAATTTATTCATTATTTTATTAAAAACTTGGATTCCTACCCAAAACCCAAATCTAGCTTAACAACATTAAATTCACATAATGAGAGGTTTCGAACCTACCGGTACGACTACATGTCGTCGTGGTGGGATAGGTGGTGGTGGTCCAGCTGGTCCAGCACCTCCTGCTCCTCCTGGCTGTGCCATGGCTATAAATATCCTCAGATGGGTCCTCCACCAATCAAATTCTATCTCCTACTCACTGGGGTCTACCAACCACTCACTTCTCCACTCAAATAATGCCACCTCAGCCGACAAATCTCAACAATACCACTAAAACACCTCAGACAACTAAATGTGGTTTTCAAATTGACAATGTGACAATGACAGGCCGTATTTTTCTTTTTATAGGTTTTTGACCTATAACCGATATCGGTTATATTATGCCCTAAAGAACCGGTATCGGTCATCTAACCGATACCGGTCATAGCTAATCGATATCGGTTTAATCCCTATTTTACCACAATTTTTGCCCTTATTCACTAATCTCCCTTTCTCACCACATCACCTATACCCTCCTTTGCTAAATAGCCTTTTTTGACTCCATTGGCCCAATTCAAGGCCGCAACCAACCATTTGGCCCGACCCAAGGCCGCAACCAACCATTTGGCCCGACCCAAGGCCGCACCCAACCAATTTGGCCTGACCCAAGGCCGCAACCAACCATTTGGCCCGACCCAAGGCCACACCCAACCATTTGGCCCGACCCAAGGCCGCAACCAACCATTTGGCCCGACCCAAGGCCGCAACCAACCATTTGGCCCGACCCAAGGCCGCAACCAACCATTTGGCCCGACCCAAGGCCATAACCAACCATTTGGCCCGACCCAAGGCCGCAACCAACCATTTGGCCTGACCCAAGGCCGCAACCAACCATTTGGCCCGACGCCACCAAGGCCAAGGCCACACCCAACCAATTTGGCCTGACCCAAGGCCGCAACCAACCAATCAGGCCCGACCCATGGCCCTCACTAATCAATCGGCCCGACCCAAGGCCGCACCAATTAAATACCTCACCCAAAACCAACAAATTACAATTTTATCCACCCATCATGTAGCTTTTTGTTCAATCGAGCTCACCTGTTCGTGTTTTAGCATGATTAGGGTACTTGACTTGATCAGTCGACCAACTTTGCCTAGACCAAGACCGTGACGTTTATCTCAACCAAACCAACCATTTGGTACTACCGAACATGCCTAAACGTTCCTGTACCTTACTCGTTATATCCCCTGGAGCTACTTCCTATGCCTTGGATACCAGGATTATATCACCCTTGTTTGGATAAACTATCGACCTTTGCCTATGAATTGCTTGTTTGCTCTTCAAATCATGTACCATGGTCGCACTACTGCATTTCAACGTGCGTCTGCTTCCTTGGACCTACCCCACCATCTTACCATCATCTCAACACCATTTACCCTTTATCAACCCTATCCCTGATTTCACGCTACCTCAATCTGTGATAGATTTGAGGGGGATTACCTATACCCTTAACAGGAGTAACCACTTCTTATTATTGTCAGTGCAGCTTTACAAGACAAGCTACACGACAACAAGGGGCTAATGTAGACACCAAATTTGTGTCTTACGACCCCCCGTGCCCCGCATCTTATTTCGCAACCTAGCCTCATTACCTAAACCTTACACAATTATTTATTAATTACCTTATAATTAATAAATCCACATCTCCAAACCTGCCACCTCATTTCGCCACCTCATCATGACCTAGTCCTAACCCTAAACTAACCTAATTAAGACCTATAACTTGGTCTACATCCACACCCATGACTAATGACTCCTCACCCGCACCTAAAACCAACCTCATAATGACATGACCAAGCCCACAACTAATCCCTCGGGAGAAAAGGAGGGAAAGTTGGCTATTTTACTAAAAATAGCCCACTTTGACTTAACCGACATCGGTTCCTACTCGACCGCCATCGGTTACGTAACCACCATCGGTTCCCTGTAAATGACCTCCCCCAACCAAAAACAAAGGGAGGGATTTTCATTGATCGAAATCAGAGGTCATTGAAAGAATTAGGATTTCACTTGGCCGAGCAGAGACAAGTGAAGAAAAGAGAGGAGTTTGTGGAGAAGGACATCAAGCCTGAGACTGCAACTGAATAACCAGAGCCCAGTGACACTCATCCAAGCATTGGGAGAGAAGATAGCTCATCTTGGATTGTCAGATCATCCTGCCTGAACCCTGCCTTCGTCATCACAGTCCTTGAACCCGCATCTTCATCAGGAACTAGTAAGTACTGTCTTGTACGTTCTTTTAATAATATTTCTTGGATTTCTGAATCACAGTAATTACAAGTCTACTCCCAGATCCACTACCAGGTAACACTCTCCATCTAACTTACATTCCTCTACCCCTACATTGCCCCAAGAACAGCCCCCATACTCTCTGAGTCTTCTCCATCACCTTATTACCTATCCCCAATCATTTACCAGCCTTATAAACACCATAGCTATCATATAGCCATCTGATAGCCAACCTTCACCAAAGCCCCTAAATCACTACCCCTACCGATATCGGTTATCAGCAACCGGTACCGGTGACAGTGACCGGCATCGGTCACTGTGATTCAAAACCAAGACCAGCCTTTTCTCTATTATTTTAACAAGGTAAATAAATTGTAATTGGACAATAGCTTATCTATTAGAATTTGTGTTAATTCATATTAGCAGGGGAACTGACCACCTTCGAAAGGAAGTCTCATATTTCCTGGGCCCAAGGCAGTTCCCTCACTTATTATCTAATTAGAATCTGGTGGTCTTGTATTCTTATTTGCAGGTAGTCCTTCCCAGACAAAAAGGAGTTCTTCGCAATCGATCTGATCTCTCTCTACGGTACGCGCACACATCCTCTCAACATTCAACAGGTATTCCTCCTAGCCCTAACCCTTATCTGTTTCTCAAAGAAATGAAAGGATAGAAGCAACTCTATTCCAGGAACGGAAGCATTTTTGTGCAAAACACTATCCTAAAATAATGTGAGGATAGAAGGGGAACTAAGGGGTCGTATGGAAAGTTAAAGGCATGGTGATAGTTCTTAAGTCATATATTTGATTTGATTTTTGAATTTAAGATCATTACGTACTGTCAGTTTGACAAGGGCATGGAAATTGGAGGTGATCCTAGCTAGCACCATCTCTAAATTTAACAATGCATGTTATTTTTGAAATTGGACTCACCAATTTTGGATGCTGGTGGCATGGAGACTTAGGTGGGAGACTAGAAATTAATGACATTAATTGTCATCATTTTTAGCGAGCAAACCTCCTTGGAAACCATGCGAGTGGATTTTTACATGGGAGTAGTTTTGTCTTTCATACATTCTGAATTTTTCTCTGCATTTAGCTATCTGGTTCTTCAAACCAGCAGTTTTATTTTCAGTTTGTTGCTATTTTTAACTCTCTTGAACTATATGAGGCATTTGAGGAATAATGTTTTGGTTTTTTATTTCATTTGGAGGAGTTGTGAAGGCTCGGTTGGAAATCTAAAGTCTATCGAGACCATAATAGAAGGGCCTATCAGGCACTGACTAGGCTCTCACTCCATCTAGAGTTGCATCCATTGCATCACTTTCATCTACAGTGTCTTCCATGCATCAAAACTAGGAGATTTTCATCAACTTGAGACAACATATGGGGTTTTCTATTATCTTCCATGCATGGTTATTATGGTACATCCTTTCTATGATTTATTATTTCTGTATTCTTTGATTAAGGTGTGAATCTCTACTTGAGAACCTAGGGAATGACATTAAGTTGCACACACTTATTTATGCTGATGTTAGTAAACCCACCTTAAATATTGTGGTGAGTATGAGGTCAATCCGACCCATTCATTTTGCAGCTGATTCTTTCTTAGGGTCTATTGATACTTCTGGATCTTTTACAGGAAATAATATGTGCTTCATCCTACATTATTACATACATCCAGCGCAGTTTGATAGATATATTGCAACATGAAAGGAATATTTCAAAGTATATTGTGACACTAAAAGAACCGAATTATGAGCTTTTGTGGAAGTTATCAATTCTCCTATTCTCTGGACCATTGTATGAATATGCATGTCTAGTATTCTGAGTTGTGTGAGCTCAAATTTGTCCATATCAGAAATAGTCCAAATGTGTGCCTTCTTCTTGAACTCTTTATAGTACGTCTCCTATGTTCTTTGGATTTAGTATGCGATGGAAGCTATGATACCTTATTACAATGTTCAGGAATCAGCTAAGTCATTTCCTGGGTTACTTCTTTGTATATAAACAAGAGTTGAAGGTCATTTGATATACTTCTTTAAAATCATTCCATACTGTTTTAGCATAATTGAGTAACTTGAATTTGGTCCTCCTATATTAAGGATTAACTATGGGTTATACTGTTTCCATAGTTTAGCTTTGATTTTGAGGTAATCATGCTGGTGGATTCCTCGTGTCTTGATAGTCTTTCTTCTAGGGTCTTGCATTTGCATTTATTCATCATAAGTGTTTCCATCAATGATTATTTGCAGTACTGATCCTAAAGGTTACTTCATCAGGTGAGAACCTATTGGTTGGGGACTATTATGAAGGTCGGCTTCTGTTAGAGTCAATGCATCCAGTTATTCCATGTATAGCTCATGTTGATCTTTCTTTATTTTGTTCATTGTTGTCTTCATGTCCCTATTGAAGGCTAGATCCTTGCTGGTTTTTATTTAACTGTCCCTGACACTGGGTTAATCTCTTGAGTATTATGTGCTTGTATTTACAATGTTGGTGTCAAACACACCTTAATAGATAATGGGATATCAGATAAACTTTAAGCCCCATGTCATTCCTTGAGGCTTGCGGTTTCATTCTGCTCATGAGATTAGTCCTTGAACTATTTCAAAATCGTGCTTACGATGGTACCATAAGTCCATGTTTGGTCATGTTACTCTTTCCCATCACCGTTAATCTCTAAGAAAGATCTCCCTATAGAATAATTTCTTCGTTGATAGATTTTCCCATCTGTCAGTTAAGCTATGTCATTTCTTGGGTTGAAACATCATTGCAATCAAATGCCATGAAGGAATATTGCTTCTTTCCTTTCATAAGATATATGTTAAACTCTCACCTCTATGAGGATTCGCATTAAGTAGTACTATCTTGCGAGATTATTTTACCCATTCCAATACTATGTTCAGGGACCTTGGTCACTAGTCTGTGGATATCCCTCACATTGAAACTTTAGATGAGCCTTAAGTGACTATTGGGGACGGTTTATTTTACCCGCATGACACCTCTGTAACTTTTTTCATTGCGGAATCTACCTTTTCGAATATCCCCGGGTTCAATATCAGCGAAAGGTTGAATTGGACAGTGTTCCAAAAACAAATGTTTAAATCTGGCTTTTCCTAGCTGCATCATTGACGAGCGACAACAAGACGTCAAAAACAATCCTTGACACGCGTCAATAAAACGTCAATGGTATTTGTTGACATGTGTCAATGAACCCAGTTGTCGCGCATCAATAAAGTCTACCGAAACGCAGTTTTAGTGAACAGGAAAATATTGACGCGTATTCCAACAACTGAATTTTTACGCGTGTCAATAGATTCAATTGACGCAGAGACAACCAAAGTTCCATTGACACACGTCAATGTGAATCTTTTTACACGTGTCAATGGTACCAGAAGTCACGCATCAACAGTCCTCAGTTGACACGTGTCAATCAAAAGTCAACAGAGTCCATTGACACATGTCAATGGCATCTAGTCGACACTGCGTCAATGGCATCAACTAATGCGTGTTAACTGGACTCTATTGATGCACGCATCACCTAGGACTCTGTTGACGTGCACGTCAATTGACTCTATTGTTACGCATGTCAACTGGACTACTGTTGATGCGCATCAATGAGACTCTATCGCTGCGTGTCAACTGGGACTGTTGACGTGCATCAACCAGGACTGTTGACGTGCGTCAATTGGGACTGTTGATGCGCGTCAATAGTCCTAATTGATGCGTGTCAACAGTCCCAGTTGATGCGTGTCAGCTAAGGCCATTGATGCACGATTTTGCCTATAAATACCCTCCCACCGGTCATTTTCTTGTTTACACTTTCTGGCTCTTGAATTTTTACAGGTCTCAATCGTTGTCAAGGAATAGAATACAATGGACAACTTTAATGTCGGCTTCACATGCTTCCCAACCGTACAAGCTCAGGAAAAAAATAAAGAAGAGAATCTAGTTCAATCCATGGGAAATATCATCTACAAGAATCCTTTGTGCTCCTCACATCCATACTATTTTAAAAATGTCTTCATGAATATAAAGATTTGATCGATGCATGTGAGTTTACTAGGGCTCGTTAATATGCCCCATTTTGAAACATATCTAGATATTTTGAATTACCTTCTCTCTTCCTACAATACAGAGGACGGCATTTTTATATGTGACTCTGAATGATGGCCAAATGTTTCTAATTTAGTATCGAAGCAAATGACATCCATCGGTTTACGGGCCTTCCGTTCAGAAATTTACCAATTGTTATAACGAAGGCAACACTCCTTGGAAGATGACAAGAAATATTCTCGAATCAACATTCGGTTTCCATGTTGATTGTAAGTATAGTACATTTTCATTCATCATTTTTAGTTCTATTATGTCATTTCTTATGTCAGATACAATTTTCATTGTTATAAATTTATATTAATTCCACTGTTTGGCATTTACAGCTCATGTCAATAAATCTAGGCGTGGTGTGGATACGCAAGCAATTGCACACCACTTTCTTGCTACAGTGATTTCATTTTTTCAATCCAGAATAGTTTTGTAGGGTCGCCAAACAAATATACCAAACTGGGACAATTTCTTACATAGTTGCCACTATCTCAAAACAAAAGTTTGATTGGTGCACCTATCTATCTAATAAAATAAGAACTGAACATATCAAATTCAAAACTTTCAGAAAAACCTGTCATTTATTCCACACAAACTATCTCCTTGGCCTTTATTATGAGGCACTTTTAAATTTAAAGGACAAACCAATTCCTAATTGCACTAACGAGGAGTTGATGAAGTTTTCAATTCCATTTGAAGAACAACATGTATAAACTATTTAGTTTTTATTTCAATTTTTGACATTACACTGCACAACTATTAACACTTAAATGTTAATGGTTTGCAGAGAAGATTTATTGAAGCCCTTCCCCAAAAAAAGGTGTTATCAAGAGGAAGAGGCCAACAACACGTTGAGGCTTCGGGAGACTCCCAATCTAAAATGGAAGCTCATTCCTCTCCGAACCCCTCAATAGTTTGAACTCGTTAAATGCTAGAGAAGTAATACCTTCTCATATATTATTTACAAATTCCAAATTTGTATTTTTATTTTCCAATTGAAATTTTAACCAATTGAATTGACAACATTTAATATTGATGAATTACACGGACTTTGGAACATACACGTGTTTCATAAACTCAACCTTCTTCCCCAACTCACTCCATACAGTTGCATGCATTCGTATCTTCTGAACAAACCACCAAATACAACTCCTACACAGCCACCCTTAGCACCGCGAAAAACTACCCCTAAACAACAAGGTATAACTTTTCTATAGTATGTTTAATTTCATAGTTTTTACCTTTTTGGATTGTTTTCCTTTTTTTTCATGTTTTTTCTTGTACTTTTCAGCACATTGTCAGTCCTTCTGTTCAAACAGTGACACCGACCGCCCCTCAACCAATAATTTTTAAAATGCCTAACCAAGAGGAACTAGTGAAAAAGCACATTGGTAAACACATGCCACTTGCTCTGGCCCCTAGCATGGGACACTAAACATTTACTCCTTTCGAATTCCAACTGCTCTCACTTGGTGACTTTCCCAGTGTAACAGGCATATTAGTTTTGAACAGTATAAATTTATATGAAGATTATTTGGGCATTGATAGCAATGACCCAACTGGTTTTTTCAATACCCGTGAGATTATTTAAGGCTAGTAGGTATACTTCAAATTTCAATTTAAACATGCTTTACAATATTGAATTACATTTCAATTTAAATTTATTTATCTAAATCTTGATTAATTTTATCACAAATAGAATCAAGCCACCCAAAGGAAGAAACAAGTAGCAGTTGATCTTATCCAAAAGCCCCCATACTTCTCCAGCAAGATCATCTTCATCAGATACAAATAGTGAATAGTTGCTACCTTTTCCTTTGGAGAACTTAATTGGTTATGATTTTCAATCCCATATCAGTGAGTTTATTCTACCTCATATCAATAAGCTTCATATAATGGGAGAGAAGGGATAAAGTTCTTATCAATGAGATTATTAGTCATTTTGAAAATTATTGGTCATTTTGAAAATTATTGGTAAAGAGATAGTTTATACGCTGTAGTACAGAATCAACCTACGAAGATGGATTCCTTACTTACCCAAGTAAGAAGTGGGACTATCACGTATAACAAAAACTATAAAGACAACATTTTAGATAAGTCATTAAAAAAATTGGAAAATATTAGTACCGAGGCCCAGGCATATTTTAACAAATGGTCCAAGGACAAGGATTTGGTAGCAATCACAAATGCTGAAAGAGATAGAGTGGTTGTAAGTATTATTACATTCAAACAATCATTCTTGTTAATTTGAAATTTTTATTTTTTAGTAATATTTTGAATTGATATTACTCTTTTTGTGCAGTTGAAATATGAAAATTTGAAGAGTCAGGCGAAGGTTTTGCAAGTTCACTTGGAAACAGCAAAGAACAGTTTATCCGCAACAAAAAATTTGAAGCAAAATATTGTTTTGGTTAACAAACAAAACAATACACTAAAGCAGATAATTAAAGAGCATGGTTTCGACCCTGACATATTATTCAAAGCTAAAGCAGCAACTGATCCAAATTTGTTGTCGCATGGAGATGCGACAAATCAAGAAGAAAGAATTTTAAAAAATCTGGACAGTGCTGCGGAAGATCTTATAAGTTTAGGGGTTATTTCTGGTGTTGGGGAAAGGGGTACAGCCACAGTGGAAGAAGCCGTTGGCGAAGAGAGCAGAGGAGTAGAATTGGATAAAGAAAAAGAGGGTTTTGAAAACTAGAAACTTTTATTATTGTGGAAACTTTAAATATTGAATTTGAAAACTTCTACTATTGAGTATGTACTATGGTATTTGAATTTAATTATATGGATTTATATACAATCTTTAATTTTAATTGCATTAGATGGTGATTATCATGAATTATATGTGGACGTAGATGATGAATGATGATAATTGATAATTAATGATAGATGATGATGAAAGAAGATGAATGACGATAATGATATGATATATATGGACGTAGATTTATCATCAAGCACAATAATTCTTCTTCTCTAGACTTTTGAACTTGTTTTAAGATAATTATTCTCTATACTTGTAACGATATGATCATAATGTCATTAGAATGGATATAGATGATAAATAAATGAAATGTGTTATAATGGATATAGATGACATTAATGATTAGAATGGATATAGATGACATTAGAACGAATAGAATTGTAATGATATGATTATAAATTATTTTTAAAAAATGGAATTGTTTTAATAAATTTAAATTAGATAAATAATTGTGTTAATAATAATTGTAGTGTCAGGACTCAAGATATGATAATGATATGGTGATGATATGATATATATGGATGATCAGGAATTTTATGTGGACTTATATTTAAAATTGTATAATGTTTTGTTAATCCCACAGTTAAAAAAATATATCAAAGGATTTTGCACATATAAAAAATAAATTTAATATAATTTTAAGAAATCAAGAAAGAATCATCACTGGTAAGAAATTAAACATAATTGTAAATATGATAGGGTTTAGCTTACCTTTTGCGTATTAGATTGCTGTGAAATCATCAACAGTAACGTGTTAGATCTTTGTTTTACCTGGCATTGTAGATAGAGGGGTGAGTTGCCTGACATCGTCAGTCCTGAGAAGTGCCAACAACATCTTTAAATATATAGACCAACAATATCTTTAAATAAATGTAAATATATAGAATTAGACCTGTAACATCTTTAATGATAACAAGATCTGAAAAAATGTAAAGTAACAAACAATAAGATTATGTTGAAGAAGATACCTATTTAAAATTGAAATCATCACCGGTAATGTGCTAGATCTTTCTCTTTAAAAAATTCAACACAAAAAATGGATTAGTAGATAGATGGGTGAGTTGCCTGACATTGTCAGTCCCGAGAAGTAACAGCTTCCTCGGACGGATGTCAACCCACGTTTTCAAAAAATAAAAAGGTTGTATTTAACTAAATGTAAATACATAGACCTGTAACATATTTAATGATAAACAGATCTGAAAAAAATGAATAGTAACAAACAATAAGATTAAGGGGAAAAAGATACCTCCTTAAAGTTGAAATCATCACTGCCACTGGTAATGAGCTAGATCTGTGTTTTAAAAAAAACCCAACACGAGAAATGGATTAGTAGATAGATGGGTGAATTTCCTGACATTTTTAGTATATAGACCTGTAACATCTTTAATGATAAAGATAAAAGATAGATAAAGAAGACACCTATTTAAACTTGAAACAATCCATTATCAATAGCTTCATCAAACTCGATGTTGTCTTCTGTAGAATGTGACAAAGAGCCAATTACACTCTCAAGGTTGGGAATATTTGTACTTGTAGCTGTATTATTCACACCTCTTCTTTCGCAAAGGGAATTCTAGTGTGTAATTGCTCTGTCGAACGGAAATGTTTTGATGGAGTATCGAGAAACATAACACCTCATGCAACTTTCCAAATTTTTATCCAACCTGTTTCTCAGTTTTGATTTTATAAATGACAATGCACTGAAAACCCTTTCATCCTCCACAGACCCCAAAATCATTGTTTGGCATAACTCATATAATCTGAAATATTCATATTCCGCTGCGTATCTAACATGCATGCATTCTTTTTCAGTTTTCCACCTATGTGTTTTGATTTTCTGGCCATCCACCCCCGTTACAGTTAAATATTGTTTTCCACAATGTTTTTCTATAGTGTCCAGCTTCAGTTGCATTTTTTGTTACTTTCCCAATTTCCACGTACATATTGTACATGTACATTCAGATGGGATCTCTTCAGAATTAGATGATTGTACAGGTTCAATAAATGGAAATTTAGCTGCCCAATCAAACTTGTATGTCCTGCCAATGGTTCACATATTCTTGTTTGTTTTAAATGCTTTACTTTTTTTAGTAGAATTTTGAGCAATATCACAATCACCTGGTTTCCTCTTTCTTGGACCGGAGTTTGATTTTGATTTCTATCTTCCATTTTGTTGAGTGTTTGTATCTGTGATATCTAGCTGCACTTCTGGTTGCACCCCAATAGGAACAATATCTTCAAGATCTGGCATATTATCGTAGGTTTCATTTGTTTCACTTTGATACTGTGCAGAATGCATGTCCACCTCAATAATACCTTCCACACAGTCAGTATTCTGATTCTTTGTGGTGGCATCTATATGATTGGTATTTATAATATTTGTATCCACAGAGTTTCCAAAATACTTGAAGAGTGATTTCTAAGATTTCTTACTTACTTTTAGGTTATTTGTATTCTTTGAGCTAGCACCTTCCATTATTCTGAAAAGAGTCCTATGTCAGCAAAAGAACCAAGTAGCGACTCTGTCCAGTGTCTGAGGTCTTGTCACGCGTCCCCTGTCTGAGGTCTTTGTCACGTGTCAACTCTGCACTTGTCGTGCGTCCACTGTCTGAATTTACTATCGTATGTCAACACTACCCTTGTCACACGTCAACTTCTTTTACCAAGTAGAGTGTCAACACTTCCTCTATCGCACGTCAGTACAGCTCTTATCGCGCATCAACAATGCCCTTGTCGCGCGTCAACACTGCATTTGTCGCGCGTCAACAATCACAGGCTAACAGTAATCTGAATCTCTGGTGCTTAAGGGTATGCGAGTTCAAATTTCACAATATTGGTAATTTGGTAAGCTACTTGAGGTATACTACCCGGTGAATCAGCTAGGTTTTTATAGGAGATGTTTTCAAATGAAGGCGAAGCCGACCCCCCAAAAAAAATATACTATATATTTTAGGTGAACAGGACACCGACCCACTCCGAATAATTCATCTTTTCAAATTTTCCTAAAATGAAATTTTCGCCATATTACGAATATTTGCCGCTAAAATTATCCCTGACTTATGGATGACATTCCTCATTTACCACCACTTGAGGGAGCTATTTATTTGCTAGATGTTTTCCCTTCTCCACCACTGCCTACAACAACTATTATTCAATATCATCCACATATTCCATCCATGGAAACTGCTTTCCCATCTGCATCTTCATCGTCCCTCCACTCACCATTCACTTGCACACTCTTTATACATGGTTCATACTGAGAGCACATTCCATTATATCCTACTTCACTGGAAACCATATGTAGGCACGAGGGCTTAGCCCACTTAGATTTTTCTATTACCAATATTCAACCGCCTCCATACCACCCTCATCTATACCATGGGTTAGTCCATTTCACATCTGTCTCTGGACTTCGTGTCTTTCATCTTGATGTTTTTCTTACATGTACTCCTACTCCTCCACCACTCACATTAGGACAGTCCTTGATGGACTATATTGGGGGAACCCTAGATCTGAATCATACAGATATATCTTTTCCTATGCCTTTTGGATGCATTATTATCTGTAATAATTATTTCCTAGGTTATACACATAACCTCACTTGTTGGTACACCCATGGTTACCCCCACCCTCCATTCATTGATGAGGAATATGCTATGGGCATGTATCATTTTCTTCTCGATGGATCATTACAAGATCAAGCTAACACTATAGCCTACCAAGTTACTAATGCATATCCATTCGATTTTGATCCCGAGGATGATGATATTCTTGACAAGTTTACATAGTCCCTTTGCACACTACCATGGGGGGTCATATCACATTACACACCCCCCCCCCTCATTTTTCTATATAGTTAAAAATTTTTACATCACACTATCCTTTCACAGAAACATACCATATCATGCATCATAGCACCATCATTACCCGACGACGCACTCTTGTGCCTTGGTTCACACTTAATTGTTAAGGGATTACCATTACAATGAACCCCACACATTGCACCTTAGGCATTATATATTGCATTCCATCATATATTGCACGTCATACAACATTCATTTTTCACTTATTATACATTATACTAGTCCTCATCTACACATTATACTCATTCTGATGCCTACACACTTAGTCACATTATACATTGCGCATTTTCATATCCTACACTAGTCGTCATTACCTATGAGTCTAGTTTTACATTACATCCCTACAAACTACATTATACTATTCCTTACCTCATGCACTACATACATTATTAGGCTATCTACGCATAACCTATACATAGTCATACTACACATTTCCACATAGATGCTACATACTACACTAGGTTACATTTTATATGGGTCTAGCTTTACATTTTATCGCTACATATTATATTTCTATCTACACCTATCATCAAATCTCACATATTATATATTCTACACACCCTACACATCCTACATTGCATAATTTACTTCGTGCATTTATACATTCTACTCATCCTATAATCCTTTTTAAATTACTACATATTCTACATTGTTTTCTACGCACTACGCTCAACACTCTATGATACACTTTAGTTCCTTGGTCCATACTCAACTGTCGAGGGTTTACTAATCAAATGGACCTTACACTTACCATGTGACATTTCCAACTTAGTGACATACATTTTAGACTAAATCATCACCTCTTCTAGCATTTCGTAGTGGTATACACCATAACTATGTCACCACTCCCTCCTTTAATCTTCTAGTGACATACACTTTAGGCTAAATCGTCACCTTTTTTTCATCATCATGTAGTGTTAAATTGTCACTCATCCTTGCATCTTATAGTGATATATTCTTAGGGCTAAATCATCACTCATCCATTCAACAAGTTGTGATATGTGCTTTGGCTATAGGGTTCAAGCACATCTCTCCATATGTCACATCTCATCACCATTACATATACACACTATCACAATGCGCTAGACACAAAAAAACACTACTCAACCATTTCCCGATGACACACTCTCATTTACGGTTCATTCTTGATTGTTGAGGGGAAAAACAAAATGAACCTCATTGCATGCACTTCCATACACTCAAAGGACACGTTTCTCCTATCATTCCATCTTGCATTCCATTCCATTCATCCACAACATACTGCATTGTCTTGGGGACATTTACTGTTTCTTGCTAGTGTTTATCATGATCACTTTACTACACATGTTAGATTGATTTCTCATATGTCATTATCTATATCATACACACATGTACACTCACACATTTATTTAGAGTTATCACAGATACATAAATTTTACACGTGGCATGGATGCTCACCTTCCACCCTTCCTATACTAGGGGCATCCACATTTGTCTTATCTAGTCGTTATTGTTTCATTTTGTAATTAACATCTTACATTTACTTTATCATAAAAACTTTGACATATTCGCTATTTCTCTAACATGCTAATGGGTGTTCCATGTAAAACACTTGTTTTGTAGGATTATACATCTCCATGACTCCTTATGTGTTTGTTTCTACTTGTCTGCCATTGTTTTCCATTGAATGTGGGATTTTCCCTTTACTTATGTGCACACTTGTTTGTTTTTTGTGTCCATGATGGACTTGCATTTCTTACAACTTCGTGAGTGATGTACCATGTTTGTAACCTACTTTTTGCAATATACATCTTTTCTTTTGTGTTTACACTACTTTGTTTGGTAGTTACGACATTATCTCCATATTTTACACTTGTCTTATTATAGGCATGTGTTTTTAGACTAACACTTGTTTTGGCTAGCCATCCCCTTTTGTGCACACCTTGATTTATACCAAGAAATTTCCCTTTCCCCATGCAGGGAATATTTCTACAGGCTAGAGTACAGTAGGTCCTATTTTGGGGCCACATTATCCTTTCAGTGACATTTCATGTGCCCCCAAAGAGGGGGGCATCATGATGGTCTTACATACTAACACAACGTATTTACACTGGTTCAGTACAGTGCACTTTCTGCCCTTGGCATTGTGGGTTTACATACATTGAGTGAGTTCAGACCAGTCTACAAACTCCATACATAGTGGATTTTACAAGACATGGTGTCCTTAACATTTATGGGAAGTAGTTACAAGCTTGGGGGTTACAGTGGGTGTGCCTCTCTATACTAAATTGGACAGTTGGTGTCAGATCACCCAAAAAACTGAGATGTTACAAATATATCTTCACACACATTTTAGTAGAAGTGGTCAAAGGTTGGAGGATGCAAAGAATTTCCTCCCTAAACTTCTTCAGCTAGGGTGGTGTGAGATCACCCAAAAAACTCGTGGCAGTACATGATATCTTTCTACACCCTTTCTCTTGACATGGATCAGGTGCACATGTTCTATTTACACTTTCCTTTTTACATATTTTACACATGCAATTTTACACAGTTTTTTTTACATCCATACATATTTGAATACTTGATCACTTTCTCCTTACAGGTTCGGTCGTGTGAGAAATAAGCAGTAAAATTGGGGGAAACAACAGCAACAACACTAATGACGACGATGATGATGATGACACACATCGATGACACTTTCCTTTACTAACCATACAGGTACACTACACACCACATCAACCACACACACGTTTTGCCCTAGGTTCACTCTCATTACTTTTTATGCACATTTTTCATCTTTATAATCCATGCTCCTCCACTTTTTATTTTTGTCATTCCATTCTTGAGTCTAGTCCATTGACATGTCTCTACTACACTCTACATGGATATAAGGTACGCACCTCTATCTACTTTATGTTACTGAGCATTCCACTCACCAACATAAATTGGGGGGAAATGTAGTCACAAAATCATGTACTTTAGGCATTATTTAGCTAAGTCTCATACTATTATTTAGAAGGTTCTCAAGTGAAGAAACTACTAATTAACTTTTGGCCATCTTATTTTCATCTTTTCTTTCATGATTCCCACGTATTTTCATATACATGCCCAACTATTTCATCATTGTCCCATCATTTTAGCCTAAACTAGGGTGTCAAGACCTGTACTGGGGTGCCCTGATCCTTATTTTACTTTCCTACCTCTTTTTGGGCTCTTTCTAGCCATTTTTCATACTTATTTTTTTCCTAGTCGGCCATGTCAGGATTTTTTATGAAATTAGAGCAAGAGAACCCTATAAATATAAAATTATGAGACCATAATGGGGGGCCTAGTGTCACTTACTAATATCACTCCATCTAGAGTTACATTCATTACATCAATTACATCCACACAGTTTCATGCATCAAGGCTAGGAGATATGCATCAACACACACAACATAGTGGAAGGGATTCTATTCTATTCCATGTACACATACTATTTCATTTTTTATAGTTATTATTTCTCATTACTTCAAAAAGTGTGACTGACACAAGAGCACCTTGGGCATGACATGCACACGCGTGCGCGTGCGCGCACACACACACACACACACACACACACACACACACACACACACACACACACACACACACACACACACACACCAAAAATACATCTGGGTCTGAAATGTAGTGCAACACTCAGATTAATAAGCCCGTTGTAGTGGAAGCTGAGGTCAGTCCGACCCATTCATTTTTCATATTTTCTTTTTAGGGTTTTGATATTTCTTTTTCTTTTGCAGGTCATTCCTTCATCCTACATTATTACATACATCCAACGTAGTTTGGTAGATCTAGTGCGACAGGAAAGGAATATTTCAAAGTATCTTACGACATAGACAGAACAAAATTATGACAATTTACAGAGTCAAGGGCACCAATTATATAGAATAGGGCACCCCAATACTCTCCTTGGTGTTGCAGTTCATTCAGATCCTCCCTATCTAACCTTTATGAGACCTTTATATAGTTGTTCCTACTTTTGGAATCCACAATCAGACCTGTGACACCTTGCGAAAATCTTCAGCAATAAGCTAAGTCATTTCCTTTTACATCTTTGCATATTCATGGTTTTATTTCATTTGATATAATTATTTAAAATCATTCCATACTATTTTAGCATAATTTATAACGTTTAATACCTCTTATATTAGATTAACTATTGTTATACTTTTCCATAGTTTAGTTTAATTTTCGTTAATCACCTACCAACTACCCCATGAAGGCGTTAAAATCCATTTCATCGCTCTCTAGGACTTCATTTCACCACTAACTCCATTATATATATATATATATATATATATATATATATATATATATATATATATATATATATATATATATATATATATATAATATTATTTTATTTGTATTTATAAATTTTCTTACTTTGTTTTACTTTGTTAAATTTTATTGTTATTTTAAAATAATATTTTATTCTATATAATTTAAATATTATATATATAAGGATGTCGATAATAATGATATTATTATTATCCGACCAAAATAAATAAGGGGAAAAAACCATAAATCAAGGATGGCGTTCGATGCTTAGAGAGGTAATAGTGACCTTGCGTAAATCATGTCGAAAATTGAGAAGCTAATTTGTGCCCAGAGACCAGTTTAACACTTCTCATATGACTTAATGAAAACACATATGGGATCCGATACTTCCAAAATTATTTGAGTAAATGGTGTAATATTCTCTCATACGGGTGCGAAGGTGGAATCCACACTTCATCGGTTACGGGAAACGAAGTAGGGCATTAATAATTCCATGCAAAGACATCAACAAACTTTTAAAAAAGTTCCACAAAAACATGCTTTTCTTAAGGAGTGCATACCTTTCCAATTTTGAGTAGTTTATCTCTACCAACTGAAATGGGTTTAGAATTGTCATCTTTAACTGTCATGTTTATCTATTCTTTTCTCATCTGGTCATATGTGTTTTTTATTAATGGAAAATAGTATTGAAGGGACTATACCCTGATACAAAAAGGCTCAACAGCCAGATATACAAGAGTAAGTAGAAAAAAAGGATCAGAATCCAGCTATTACAATAAGCCAAACAATAGCAAAAAAATAACTATTGAGGATGAGCATACTAGGAATAAAACTGCTAAAAACAGCAGTTAAACAGTAAACTATTAGCAACAAAACAACATCCTGCTCGCAACCAGACTGATCTGAAGAAGTTATTTCTTCAAAGCCCTGTCAATTCATGATTTAACAGTTTGAAGTGAGGTAAATAACACCAGAGTGGTGACATGTGTGGGGTCATTTACATCTAGTTGTGAGATGATTTGGTTCCTTTCATCTCCAGTGCCCCAAATGTCATCTAAGATTCCACTGAGCATAGTGATGCTTCTAACCTGTTGTTCAAGAAAATCACATATATCCCTAAAAAATTCAATGTTGTGATCATGTCGATCCTTATATTTCCCAATTCTATTGTCCAAGGAATTCAATTTCTTTTAAATTTCATTTATCTGATCTGCCCCAATATCATCCTCCTCATTCAAATTTATTTTCCCCTTTTGCTTAATTAGCTTATGCATTTCTTTTTTGAGATTTTCCACTTCTTTTTCCAAGATTTCCATCATGTGAAGAAGATTATCCTTCTCGTGTTGAGTAATGTTGTCTTTTCCTGCAGTGCTAATATGCAATAAATTATGGGAAATTTCAATATCCTTACTACCCCTGAGGACTCTTCTAGAGGAAGAGGGGTTCAATTTGGAGAAGGAAGGGTTTTTTTTCTTGACTTTCTTTTTACTAGAGCTAGTGATTGGGGTGACAGTAGGAATAGGGTGAATGGGAATGGGCAGGATGACGGGGGTAACATGTTTGGTACGGTATTGAGTGAGACAATGTATATGAAGTATGAAAATAAGACACTGATGGAGGGGAATGGACCGGGTGTGGTTTTGGAAATTAATAATGGAACGCTCCATTGAATGTAGAAGATAGTGTGGGAAGCAAACAAAAATATTTTTCCTAAAATGGTTAAGAAAAATTAGGTATTTTGTGGGGATAGTGATGTACCTACCTTCAAGAGAAATAAATCGAACCATCATTTTGGATATTTCATCAAAGGGTTTTGGGATGGAACTAACCTTTATACCCATCGTAACAAAGAGGATCTCCTCCCCTATTTCAACAAACTTTTTGGCTTCTGCATTTTTAACCACCCTCTTGCTGAAAAATCTGATTCCATCCAATGCAAGGCCTATGACCTCTATAATAATCTCCTCTTTTATCAACATATTTTTCCCACCATAATTTACCTTCCAATCTTTCCATTCTACAAAAAAATGCATATAGATGTTCTAGTCGTGGCCTTGGATTCTCTCAATGAAGTTAGTGATTCCTCCAATCTGTAGATAATTCCACATCACAATGTTTTCTTTCCATGTTGAATCACATTTGGGTTCTTTTTGACATGGATCACCCCCCATTTTTTGTCTCTGCATATAACCTGCTTAAAACCCGTTAAAGATGGATTCTAAGGTAATTACTCCTTGAAGAAACTTTTTTGACCTTAGTTGAACAGTTTGGTCCCCATATTGTTATTTTAACTTGTTTTAAATAAAACCATAGCATCTTCTTAGATAAATATGATGATCTATTGACCATTCTCAAAGAATTTCTAGTTGATATTATTATCAAGTACTGTGCGCCTCACTACTACTTTGATATGCAGTTTCCCCTTGTCTCTTTTAACTTCTTGAGCAACAACAAAGTTAGCGATCCCTCCAATCTGCAAATAATTCCACATCACAATGTTTTCTTTCCATGTTGAATCACATTTGGGTTCTTTTTGACATGGATCACCCCCCATTTTTTGTCTCTGCATATAACCTGCTTAAAAACCGTTAAAGATGGATTCTAAGGTAATTACTCCTTGGGGAAACTATTTTGACCTTACCTGAATAGTTTGGTCCCCATATTATTATTTTAACTTGTTTTAAATAAAACCATAGCTTCTTCTTAGATAAAGCTGATGATCTATTGACCATTCTCAAATAATTTCTAGTTTATATAATTATCAAGTACCGTGGGCCTCACTACTACTTTGATATGCAGTTTCCCCTTGTCTCTTTTAACTTCTTGAGCAACATCAAACCTTTCTCCTACCACGACTAATTTATCTACTTGTTTGTTTTCTTTTCTTGGTATGGCACAGATATTGAAAGATTCAAAATCCTCTATGAGGTCTCATACCTTGTTCATGAATGCTCTAAGTGGGTGAATCTTAGATGCATTTAGTCCTTTGACTTGATTTATAATTAGCTCATTATCTCCAAATTTCTAATATTGTTTGATTTTCTTTAGTATTTCCCATTGAAGACCTTGCTTAAGGGATTCATAATATTTGGAGTTATTAGAAAAACCAAATTCGAATCTAAAATAAGATAAATACCTCATACTAGTGGAAGATAGAAGCATTACACCTCCCCTGCTCCTTTCCTACTTCTTGAACCACCAAAACTGATTTACCACAGGTCATTTTCATGTTCATTCTCTAGTTTCATGATGTTAGGTGGAGGTGAGTTTTATTCCTACATATAGTAAATACCAAGGCCTACTTATTCAATTTGTTTGTATGCGTCAAAACCATGATACTTTGTTTCCCATTCATCCAATAATGAATCTGGGATATCTTCAATTTGAGTATCTTCCTCTTGAATGCTTGGAAAATATTCATAATCAAAGATAGTGCAATTTACATTGATGGGGATGGGTGTGTAAGGCTTTATATGATATATGGGAATAGGTTCAGTACTTATAGTGACCTTAGTTCCATATCTAGTTTTGAAAATTGTATGTGACAAATCCATGGATATATATCCTCTAATTTTGGAGTGAAATCCCATGAGAGGAATAAAGAAAAGAATGGAGGTAGATCAATGATGAGTGTATCTTATGGAACTGAGAAGTTGGGGCATACATGTAGTGTAATACTTAGGCCTCTTATAACCCCCAGTGGTACCAAATACATTCCCATCCAATTTCACCAGTCCTTTGGAGAGAGACTCATATTCAAGACCAAGTTGATATGTTATCTATTTGGGAATCACTAAATTATTTTCCCCTGAATCTATCATATAACTATGCACCAATTTATTTCATATAATGAGAGATACATATAAGGGTGGTGGATTTATGACTTTACTTGATTGATCATCCTTATGCTAAAGTGTGTTGGTGAGCAGAACTTTCTCATTCTCCTTTGGTTTTTTAAGAAAAGTGGGGAGATTAGTCATGACGGCTTGTAGAAAATATATTTGTCTAGGGATGACCAAGGATTCCCACATGGAGATTCTTACATTGGTTTTCTTCATCTGATCTAGGATATTAAAAGGGGTACCCATGAGCTTTTATAATAGAGGCATGATATTTTTCCTTCTTGATTGTTCAATTCATGGCTTTTGTTTTCTTAGAAGATCTATGACATGTTGCGGCCTTTCCTCATTTTTTGGACTTAGAGTGTTCTACGGGTTTATAGTGCATTGCGGATTTGTTGTATTCCACGATTTTTTTATGAAGTCTACATTCCATTTGAGTCTTCGGATTGCATAATTTGAGGATACGAACCTAGAGGGGTAAATGGTTGGAGGTTTTCTTTCACCTGTCTTATTTTCACCCTAGTGTTTGTAGCCACACTTGATGTATATTCTTGATTAATTTATTGTAGTCGATTGATGTGGTAGAACTCTTCCATTTTCCAATTTAAAATTTAAGTATCACTTGGTAGAATTTCCTACTATGGGCTCCCTTCTATAGGTATAGCTTGTGAGAGGGATGAATTTTGCACTTACAGTGCTTGGATGATGGTACCATTGGTACAAGATGCTTGATTATGTGGAATATTACAAGGAAAACATTGTTCATAATCTTGCATAAGATTATTTTTTATTGGACCAAGGCCTTGCATGAACTAGCCATATTTGGATAATAGGAATGGAATGCTTTCACATAAGTGATTTCATTTTGTGGTTTGGTAGATGGATAATGAGGTTTGTTAAGTTCATATGATGATTGATAAGGCTTTAAGTTTTGAGCTTGTTGCCTTTTCAGAGACACCAACTCAATTCCAAAATTTTACAATTGTTTCATGACCTCCTATAATTCACTTAAAGAATTATGACAATTGGATGCTTGATTTAGGATTTTGTTCCTTCAAGATGGAATGAGAAATAAATCAACAGTTTAATAAGGTGTGGGTGTCCCTAGATCTATAAATATAGGCATTGGATGTCTAGGGGAAATTTTTCCTACTTGCATGAGACTATTCTAGTCTCTAATGGCAATGTCGTAAGTATCACGTAATTTCCTACCCCCCATGGACTAAATCATGACTAAAATTTCATTATTCAATGCCTTTACATAATAAAGAAAATAATGTTGAGGTGTAGGTCTTACCATTTGAGGAATTTAGTCCCAAGTCCTTTAGAAGTTTTTGTTGAAGTCAGACATAGGATCACTTGGTGCTCTTTTGGTTGTTGTTAGCTGCTCCACCAAGGATAAGTGGTTCGATTTGTCTTCAAAATGGTTGTATAAAACCTCCCCTAGCTAATCCCATGTGGTGATAGATTTTATCCTTAAGCCTTTGTACCATTGCAAGGCTTTTCCTTTAAAAGAAACTATCATTAACCTGAATGCTACATTATCTTACATCATGTGATATACTGAACAAATGTTGGAAACATCTTTAATATAATCAATAGGGGTTGTAGCCTTATCTCTAGTGAAGAAAAGAAAACTATTAAGGGTCGTAACCAGAATATCATCATATTAGGGAAGAAGTGAAGAAAACCCCCCATTAAATGTGACAAAATATAGATTTATTTGATGGGCAATAAATGTAATAGGTATGAAAACCTTAGAAGACTGTGAGAAGGGCCTACTAGGAGGAGGAGGAGAAAGAACTTGATATGAAGGTGGTGGGGATATTTGAATCAACCTACCTCTTCTCCTTATTCTTGGTGACAACTGCAAGTAGTTGAAGGGATCTTCTCTTGTTTTCCTTGAACTTGTCTAGATTTTCCTCATAAAAGGGGAACTTTAGCTACTTAAACTATTAGATGAGATATTTAGAGTTGTCATATGTGTTAAATAATTACCTCAAAAGTGGAAATAACTAGGTTACACACCAAAACTTAGTGAATGAACCAGAATGTCCCACCAGATGTGCCAAAACTATTAACATCAAAATTTGCACTCCGTGGATATTCTTTGGTGAATATCCAGAACTTTGGGTAACATGGGATGATCTCACAAGTGTGGAATTGAAAAGCTAGATCAACCTCTAGAGAAGTTCACAAGATTTAAATTTAAGAGATAAAGGGAAGAGAGGATCATAAACTTAAAATAAGGTGATGCACCAAACTAAAATATGTTTCAAACCTGGTTTGTTCACACAGTTAAAACTATCATGCAGTAAATCAAAACAAACTCATATCTCTATAAAGAAAGAATACGTAGATTCAAGGAAAGAAAAAATGGTTTAAGATTCACATTTAATACGTAACTCGTGAAGGAAAACCATAATTTCATTTCATTAAACAGTATTTTTACATTTACAGAAGAAGAGATTTGGAAATTTCCCATAATATTGTTGTATAGGTCCAAAACATGGAACATGTATGCAAATCTTACAACTTCACAGGATAAAACCCATTTTATGTTCCAATGCACTTATATTTATATCATTTTGTGGAATGAAAGAAGGTAAGAAAGAGAGGGAAAAGGACTGTTGAGATGGATATGATCACCTCTACAATTTGCATTTAATGAGTGTGGGTGCCATTATGTATCTTTTAAATTTTATTGTAGTACAAGTGTGGACACTTCCAACTTCAACTGCCAACACTAGCATGAACGTTGAGTCTATTGCACGCCATCAGACTACACAAAACAACATCCTTATTCATTAATTTTTTTTATTTGAGATGGTTAGCTCTCTGGTTTGAAGTCCATCACATATTTCATTTTTTCTCACATATTTTTCCACAGTATTTAAATTTTACTTCATCCCACAAACCCTTATAATCTTCTTCCTACCTACCTTGATGATGGAGAGTACCTCATTCCACCCGTGAGGATTAAAATCTTCATATGTGACCATTTGACATTGTGGCTATTTTCTTTGTTCTACGGGTTTGATAAAACCTTCAGGACATTAAATTTGGATGAACCCATGGAACACTAAACTAGTGTTTGATGACCTTTAACTTAGTTGATTTCATGATCACTCCACGGATATACAACACCATGTGTGAACAAATAGAAAATTCCCATGCTCAAACAAAGATAACACCTAGTATCTTCTAAGCAATCACTCAAACCTAATTTATAACCATCAAGATAAGAGCTTATGAGAAAGAACTTCTTCAATGCATGAATAATTTCAAATCAAATGCTAAGCTATTCCTTACTCTCTATATTGCTAATCTAAAAAATGAACCTATTTAGATCACTTTAGAAATAAAAAAGGGAGTGGTTTCCTCAAGATTTGAAGAAGGAATCTCACCAAAACATGGCTACATGGCCATTTTTGGATTTTCCCATGCTCTTCAATTTGAGAGAATGGATGCAAGATGGGGAAGCTATTTCCTTCAATGGAGAATGACTCAAGATCAAAATGTCTATAGTTTATCCTAGGGAAAATAAGGTGTAAGAAGAAAGGTAAGAAGGAGGGTTCTTTATATAGCTTTCTTGAACATGCAGTGTTAGCAAATTGGTGGATGTGGGATATAGAATTAAGTAACTTTAGTTTAATTAACTAAAGCTAGGTGAGTTAACACTTTAGTTAGAACTTTATGGGAGTTGTGGTGCATATAATTAATCAAAGGTGATTAATTAATAGGGTAGAATAAGATTTTCAGGCTATTTGGAGGAAAATTAGTGTGATTCAGAGGATTTAAGAGTGGAAATTGGTTCAATAAATGGTAATTTATTGATTTAAGTTAGCGGTCAAAATTAATTAATAATACTTAATTGACCTAGGTAGAAGTGGATGTTAATTAACGAAAGGTCGTTAATCGGCATCCTGAGTGATTGGAAGGTTAATTAATTAGCGAAATGTAATTAATTAATGGTGATATAGGAAGAATGGTGTTTATTGACAAAGTGTCATCAATTTACGGGAAAGAGGATAGTGAAATTTAAGTATTTAAAATTGCTTAGTCAAATTCGGGGTGTTTACAGTTGCCCTTTTTGGGGTGGCGTAAGTGACACCACTTCAAAGATAGTAGAAAAACACAAATAAGTAAAATTTTGAAGGAGTGAAAGAAAAATTAGTAGAGTGAAGGATGCCCCCTCGAGTGTCGATGGGGTGATAAAAGAGGTCAATCGATGATCGAAAAGATGAAGGAAATGGATAGAAGAATAAGGAGTGGGAGGGATGATAAAAGGTGATCCCTATTGCCCCAAGTGATTTGGAAGAATAGTGTTGATAGGAGAAGATGATTATAGAAGAAAAATGAAGATGAAGGGGGATGGAAATAGCATTCATCCAGTGTTCATTTAAACAACTTTATTTCATCATATTGCCAATGATCTATATCATCGGTCCTTATTACAAATGTAAGCATACAACAAAAGTGTATAATGACATAAAAAACCATAATATGAAAAATTTTCCATTGCTAAAACACTAACTCCATGCAACATATATAATGCAATGCAATACAAGAAAAGTAAACAAGTTAACCTGACAGGGAAACAAGTACAAACACATACTCAAACAAACAATGTTCAAGACAATTGCACAAATGTTTTGTTATCAAGCTTCAGTTCCCAATTGTTCATGTTTAATGACAAGGATTAAAGATGCTACCCCAAGAAAGGATACATGCGAGGGGAATAATGAAGGACTTAGGGGTCCGATGAGAAAGCATTCGTGTGCTACAAAACAATACTATGAACTCGTTGTGCCAAGATAGTACAAACATAACAAGCATACTGACTTTGTTAGTGGGGGTGGATCCAAATGATCCATGAGTCGTTGTGACAAGAACAGGCGATGACCTAAGAAAGACAATGATTGAGTACAATGCGTTCGACACATGCTTCAACCGCGTGCATGCTTTTTTACCAATTGTTTATTTATTTTTTGAATTTTACAAATTTTTTGGTTTTTTGAGTTTTTATGAATGTTTATCATTTTTTGGATTTTTGTAATTTTTTGTAATTTTTTTGATTTTTTTTACCAATTTTTTTTTGGGTTTTGATGTGAAACATATTTTAATGTTTTGGGATTTTCAAAAGAGTTTTCTAAAGCTATGTACAAGAAAACCAAGAAGTGTGGATGCCCCAGTGATAGATAGGATGTACAAGGGAAAAATGCCACACATATGTGCAAGAAGGTGAAAATGCGAAGATGCCCCCAACATGAGATCATAATATACAAAGGAAAACCCTGCACGCATATACAAGAGGATAGGTTGGATCAAGGTAAAAATAGATATGGTCAACCTGATGATGAACATCAAACCAATGAAGTGCCAAGAAAGGAGCAAGCATGCCCCTAGTGTAAGGTTGGCCAAGAAGCCGCTGAATAGAAAAGAAGTAGAAGATTTGTTTATTGAAATGAACATACAAAGTTTCTCCTCAAACATAGTAAAAAGGTAATCTTATACACATGGATGTTCTGAACGAAGCAGAAGGAAAAGCGTAAATGTCCATGTAAGGATATGGAAAATATAGCTAGAATAATAGCAGACAAAAAAAGTGATTAGCCAAAGGCACAAATCATGAGACAATAGGATATGCACTATAAGCAAGAGTCTGAACAAGGTCTAAATAAAGACACTTGGTAGCATACTAATCCTGTTAACTCATCGACATCCCAGTGTGTGCACATGGAATTTAATTACCTCTTGAAGAGAAGATTTGATAGAAAACATGTGAAGACATGCTAACCAATGTGTAGGAATGATTGATTTTGATAGGGCTATTTGTGAATGGAATGGTGGAAGGAGAGTCCTTACATTGCTCTGCTGCCAACCATGCATCCATAGCCCCAACAGAGATGTATTTGATTCTAATCGTAACATTTCTCTACTGTCAGCCAGGTGTCCATAGCCCCAGATAGAGATATTGGAAACAACACAATAGAGAGTTTATATATTGATATAGCTTTTTGCTTTATTTGATTTGTGGATTGATGTCTGTTTGCTTTCTGACAAACTTATTTCAGCTCTCTTGATTGTTTTGACGAGGGGTTAAGAACCACTTATGGCTTGATGGAATGATATGGAAGTGATTATGATGATGACATTGGTTGGTGTCAACAAATGCATCCAAAAGTTCTTCACAACAATTTTGTTAGATGTTGATTGTGATAGGATCTCTAAGAGGCCAATCGTTCTTTAATTTACCAAGGTGATGAAAGAACAAAGTCAAATGAGATACCATAGAGATAAATGTCACAAAATGCATGTGAATAGACCAACCAATATATTATGAAAGGGATGAAAATGATAGATTCCTTGTAGAGAAATGGAAAGAAATGGAAGAAAGAACATCCATGCATATGTAATACCTGATTGCAATGTTTGATCTTTGTACCTTTGATTTTTTTTGTATTATTTTAATTTTTTTCTCATTTTTTATATTTTTGAAATTGGGATCAACAATGTCACTCAGCGTGATAAGATCCAACAACAATTTTTTGTGATTTCCTTGATAAGGGAGACTAGGCGTGTTTGCTTATCAAGAGTCATGTTATCTCTAATCTCGATGATCTTGGTGAGCTCGTACTCAACAAATGAATGTGATTTATTCTGAAACATGGATTTTGTATGTGGGAGCTTGAGTTCCCTATCCAGAGGTTTATGCACTTTACACCATACTTGATGGTTGTATTGGTGTGCATTCTTGAATCACGTTTGATTTTAAACTTTATGATAATGTTTGAATTGTTGGGAGCTTTAGAGATCTTTAAAAATTTTTGATCTGAGCTTGATGAAAAAACCATTTGGGTTTCTTATAATCTAATGTGTGATTTGTCTTATCCCGAGAAGTGGGAGAAAAAAGTGGACGTTGAGGATTGATGAGACGAATGGTAGGACGTGATAGTGGGCTTGCCGCAGTCATTGATAGAAGGATGATATGATGGACGAAGAGGATATGGTCTAAGGATTGAAGAGGATGGGATATTGGGAGGTGTCCCATATATTGAAGATGAAGGGCTACTAGGATGTGCCCCAAGGATAGAAGAGAATGGGCTATTAGGAGGTGATCCATAGATAGAAGATGAAGGGATACTAGGATGTGACCCAATTATAGAAGATAATGGGTGACCAAGAGGTGTCCCATAGATGGAAGATGAAGGACTACCTGAAGGTGTCCCATAAATAGAAGATGGAGGACTACTAGGACGTGGCCCAAGTATAGAAGAAAATGGGCTACCATGACATGACCCATAAATGAAAGATGAAGGGATACTAATAGGTGGCCTGCACACATAGAAGAAGATTATGGGCTGCCAAGAGGTGACCCAAGGCGAGATTGTGATTGGGGAATCATGATATGTAAGGAATGATTGGGTGATGAGAATATATGGCCATGAATCAATGAAAAAACCAGGCATTCCATCATACAATGAAGAATTTGAAGATGGAAGAATAAGAGGAGGATCAAGTTTGATGATCATAGGGTATTCCTCTATTTATTGAAAAAAGGAATTAACCTCTTCCCCACAATATGCAAACACATCGAAGTCTAAAGAGAATCCTTGCTCACAATCATCTGGAGGAATATCTTTGTGTACCCCCATAAATGTTCGGATTGCTTCTTCATTCTAAAAGAAATTGATTGGTATGGGTTTTTGATCGACCATCGGAGGTTGATTAGAAGAAAGAGGTCTAAAAAGTGTGGAAGATTTAGAATATATTTAATGATGTAAATGAGCATACATTTTGATTTTATTTTGTCCACCAATGAATTGGATAGTGCTTTGAAAATATATATTAGCACATTGCTTCTTGTGAATTGTTCTCTATGGAAGAAAACATTGATCTTTACAAGAATGATGGAGATAGAATAAGGAATGATCAAAATGACCCAAGGGCCAAGGAGGAATTGGAATTTTATTGATAGAAGAACATGAATCAAGAGATGAAGTAGATTTTGAAGAAGATGTGGATTTATAATTGGTTGGTATAGGTTTCTGTACATATGAAAATTGACATGCAACCTTCAACCGCAGTCGACCCCCCCCCTCCCCCCGAGGTCGTTCTAGAGAACTAATATTGAGTGTGTGGATAGATAACTATAGGAGGATTAGTGACTAATATCTAGTAGTGTGATCTCCTAGTAGCTGAATTGGCAAAGGGGAGATTTAGATGCTATGAACAGGTAGCGTAAATTCCCTATGATTTGTTTTCCTGACTTGGATCTAAGTGTTGATCTAGTTTGAAGTTCTAAATTAAGTAAGCTGAAAATAACAATCTATGCTACTACTGAAAGGAAACTAATCTAAACAAATCAAAATACTGAAATATTACAATCAAAAATAATAATTTACTTCTATTCTAAATAATTAAAATATTTCTACATTAAAACTAAACAAGCGAGATAACCAGGTGTGGTTATTCACATGTGATGAGTGTATTGAAACTAAACTAACTTAAACAACAAATTTTTCAAATGATCTATGATATGTAGACAACATCCTATAGATATTCTCTCCTTCAGATCCATAGGGATGTGAAGAAGAGGATCTGTCACTAGGGGTTGCTATGAAAGAATCAAACCCTCTTGGAAAATAACTAATTACTTGCAAATGAAAGTAAATTGATTTCTACTCTATTTTATATGATGTAACAATGATAAATTGCATAAATGAAGGAAATAAAACAACAAATCCAACCTAGAATTCACATAACAGAGGTAAATTCAACTGTGTGATGACTTGTCCCCTCATTTTGTCCTTTCTTTCTCTGTGTGTCCATATGAGTCCAAGGAATTGGGAATGCAAAGGAAGTAGTAGGAGAAAGCTCTTGAGCAATGCAGTGGAAGAGAGATAACACAAGTGGACAAAGCTTGGCCTATGCAATTTCTAGCAAGATTGTGGCAGTAATACTATGCAAGATACACAAAATTCTCAGGCCATTTTCTTGAATACAAGCATTGATTATATAAGAATTGGATGGGATGTGAATTCATGCACAAGATATCCTTGGAGCGCCAAATCATTGGGTGAAGAGGAAGTTAAAACTAATTGAATATATTTAAAAATAGAAGAGGGAAGGAATACCAAGTAATCAAGACTATTTTTAGGGAATTTTGTTCAAAAACACGTCCTAGAAGTCAAGTTAAGTGAAATCACACGTGTTAAAATCATGTATGGAGAATTCTGGAAAAATCATGTAGGACCGCCACCCTACCTGGGAGGCAATTTTAGAACCACCACCCAGGCAAGGCAGTGATCCTGGAACTAAAGGCCAAAGCATGCATAAAATGAAGCAAGAACCTGGAAGAAAGTGTGGAAAAGATAAGTAAGGATGTATATGCTACAAATATAAATTGTGAGTGGGTTTAGGAACTCGAACACCTTCTGAAAGGAAATGAATCGTCATTGGGGAATTTTGTAACCATTTTCTGACAATATAGCACATGTGATTTTGGGTGCATATAGTTTCCCTAGAAGACGTCATAGTGCCCGTAGATGAAGAGGATCACGTAGACAATTAGTGGATTGCAGCATAGGAGTTGACTTGGACGATTGACTAGAAGGACTTTGAGTCACACGAATCTTCAAAGGAGGAATATTTCATTGATTTAACTGATAAAGGAGGTCCTGTAGAGAAAGGGAGGACATCGACTCAAGAGTCAAATTAGGTGTTTGATTGAAGGGACTTGGAGTCACATGGATCTTTGAAGGAAGAGGACATTGTTGAGATTACTGATAAAGGGAGTCCTACGAAGAAAGGGAGGACCATAATTTAGGATTCAAATTAGAAGAATGATGGGGAGAATTTTTGGTGACACAAATCCTTAGAGGATGAAAATTTCATTTAGGTGATTGATTACTCCTTAGAACAAAGTTTATTGGATCAGGCTCAGGAGATTGAGAAGAATCTGAAAGATAGTTTGGATTAGAATCATCAAAATATTGAGAGGAATCAAAAGAATAGTTTGGATTAGAAACATAAGAATAACATGGATTAGAATTATAATAATGACATGGATTAGAAGCATCAAAATCATACCACCGACTATGAGATCAAGTTGGGGAAAGGGGTAGTCGTTTGGGTTCTCTAGCATGAAGAACCAATCAAGGTTTAGTCGTGATGGGCATGTTTTGATGTGAATGCCTAAACCTAGGTTCCCTATTTTCATAAGTGTGAGGAACCATGTGATAGTTAGTCATTTTTGGCATTGTTGGGTCCAAATTCCTAGACCTAGATTGTATGATTGAACTCCTTAAAATGCAAGGAAGTTCCATGTCGATTCAGGAAACCTAACATTAACCAATTAGAGATATTTTAAGTATTATCGTGTGATTTTTTGAAGGGGGTCTAAGGAAAATAATATATTGATGAATTTTTTTGATAATCCAACAAGGTTTGAACAACAAGTTGCAAGTGCAAAGGATTAAAAGGATTGTCCTTAGAAAATAAATTCTAAAAGATGAACGATCACAAGGAACAATCATACAAGTTTGGAAAATCAATATTATGTACAAGGAAATACTATCTATGTAAATGTGTCTCAATGGTAGTTTGACGTAAGATGATCAAGATAATTTCAACACTTAAGTCTAGTTTAAAATAAACAAGGCATAAGTATTAACACGGGGTTGAAATGACCTTCAACTTAAACTATATTATAACTAATCTAGATACAAATAAGGCCTAAATCCCAAAAAGTGGAAGTTACTAATGCGAGCAACACAACAATACCACTTAAATATGATAATGAAGCTTTGCAGAAAATCTATTTATTAGTATTGAAATAATATTGATACAACGTGAATAATGTAATAACAATACTTTTTAAGGTTGAGGAAATGTTTGGAAGGATACAAGGTCAAATTATACTAAGGATTTGTTAAGGTGCAAGAAACATAATGGTATAATCTAAACAATTAAATCAAGTTTACGAGAAACAAGATGTAAGTATCAAAATTATATCAAGATGATGTAAGCAAAGTAACACCTCAAGGGAAGATCAATGATGAAGAAATCCTAGCTAGGATGAAACATATTGACGTGGGTATCAAGACAAGGCTAATCAGGATTTGAGGACGTACCAACATACTTTTAACACTTACTATCGTAGTCACAATAAGGAAGGATGTAAGCAGGTGAAAAAGTGGTGGACACAATCCTAAGTAACACTAAGTATGTATGCCTTGTTTTGTCCCAAAAGGGAAACAATAAAACGAAGGAGTAGACCAAGTGGGGGTGAAAAATACATGGCATAACTTTGACAGAGTTTCTCCTTGACTTAAGACAAGTGAAAAACTAATACAAAGTAACACTTCACAAATTTTGTGATGAATAAATCTTGGCTAAAACTTTAATGGACTCTCCCCTTGTTTGACTAACAAGGTTTTGACTCTGAAAATTTATTTCTTCATGAGAGCTCTTTGAAACATAATTGGCTTTGAGCTAGTCAAGTTCGCTTCAAGATGAAATGGCTTCCTAGTTGGTTCATTCTCTAGGTGTCACAAACTATCTCTATGAGTGCGGTTTACCAAGGAAGTTACACTAACTAAACCTTTGAGTATCCCGACTTTACTTTACCCCCTTCGATATAGTGAGTAATAAATGTGTCTAGTTATATTTTCATTGGGGTCGAGTGAATATAATTTGACACTAATCTCACAAGTGTGTACTAGACAAGTAGGTAAGCAGAGTGCTTACTGTTTCATCCACAAGGTTCCTGGGAGCATCCTTATGAGTTATGATAGCTTATGCCAAGACACTTATCCCATTTTTAAGTGAATGAGTCATAGATCTTAATTGAACCTATAAATATAGTGTTTTGAATAGTGATGCATTTTTTATCTTTTATCTTAATGTGGTTTTACATTCCATTGACAACCTGCAACAACTGTATTAGTATTGGTTTAGATCCTGATTCTCATACTTGTGAATTAGGTCTTGCACATGAAATATTAATAGTTTTTCACACGATCAAAACATCATGAAAGAGGATAAAATTTTGTTTTTGATTCTCAATATTTTCCTATGACGTAAGAGAAGAGTATATGCAACGAGTAACCATATTATATTGTAAATGGAAAAACTTGTATCTCAAATTCATAAGCAACTCATTTTAACAAAATTGTTGTTCATTCCCTTAACAAATTTTTTTAATGAAGTTTTTGAAAGCATAAAAAAGGAGTAGAGTCATTTCTAATTACCACGATCACCTAAAAGGTGTGAGGGAAGAGCATACATAACTCTATCCTAGCAAATGAAAACAAGACATTCATTAAACTCATTAAAACAAGTTAGCAAAAACATGATTCAAGATATCTCACAAACAAGAGTTAGCTTCAAAAACCTGCAAGATGTTAGCAAAGAAAACCATTTTTTTTTATTCTCAAGATCGCCAAAAGGTGAAATAGAATAGAATACACAAAATTTGATCTAACTACATAAAAATGGAAAAACAACATTCATTAAATAATTTAAATGTGTTGGAAAAATATCCATAATCATAGCCATTTCTGATTCTAAAGGTCACTCAAAAGTGCAAGAGAAGAGCATATGTGGTGTTGATCAAAAGTGAATCTAGCATGCAACGAAAAATGACCAGTTTTATAACAAATGAAAACCCTACAATTTTTGTAAGTCTAAATCTCAAATTTATGTTTTAATTGCATATTTCACTTCAATACCTTTCCAAATAAAAAAATAGAGTTGTTTCAATTTTGTGAGAAAAACTTATGGCCTTCAGAAGATGGGTTATGCATATGCTCTTATGCTCATGGGTATGCACTTAACATGTACTCAAAAAATGTAAAAACAATGTCCCTTAATCTACAAAAAGGTTAATTTTTTTCAACCAAGATTCAATTTTGAGAGTAACCCATATCATTAGTACATGCAAAGAAGACTCAACAATATTAAACATTAACATTCATGATCAAAAACTTAACATTTTCAACAAATTGCCAAAATTAGCATTCAAAATGATGAAAAATGAAGCTCTAAAAATGCAAACATGGAAAAATCTTGAATTTTTCTCATCAATATCTCATTTGGATAGTAACCCACCTCATTAATACATAAATAGAATACTAAACACTATCAAACACTAACCTACATGCTCAAGAATTTAATATATTCAAGAAATTGATGAAACTAGCATGTAAAATGAAGAAAAATGAAGCTCAAAAAATGAAAATATGAAGAAAGCTTAATGTTTTCCCATCAAGATCCAATTTTGATATCACTTCACCTCCTTTATACCTACAAGGAAGACTCAACACATGAAAACTCAACAAAACAATTTAATAAAAATAAGTTATGTCAATATACTCAAAAAGAGGGTTAGTAACCAAAATTGAAACTTAAGTACCAAAACTTGAAATTAAGTCTAAAGGACAATGGAGTAAGTCCCACCAGGGCATGCTAATTGTGAACATATAGAAATTTTCCATGCTAAAACAAAGCTAACATCTATTATCTTCTAAGCAATCAATCAAACCTATTATAGAACCATCAAGATAAGAGCTTATGAGAAACAACTTCTTTAATGCATGAACAATATCAAATCCAAATGCTAAGCTATTTATTACTCTCTAGATTGCTAATCTAACAAATGAACCTATTTAGATCACTTTTAGAAATCAAAAGGGAGTGATTTTCCTCAAGGTTTGAAGATGGAATCTCACCAAAACATGGCTATAAGGCCATTTTTGGATCTTCCCATGCTCTTCAATTTGAGAGAATGGATGCAAGACGGAGAATTTATTTCCTTCAATGGAGAATGGCTCAAGATCAAAATGCCTATAGTTCATCCTATGGAAAATAAGGTGCAAGAAGAAAGGTAAGGATGACAGTTTGTTATATAGCTTTCTAATTCATGTAAGGCTATCAAATTGATGAATGTGGGATAAACCCCCAAAGAAGAAATACAAAGGCCATGTATGTTTAATAAAGTGTGTGCACTTTGTGGGAGTTGATAGGGGGTTTAATTAATCAAAGGTGATTAATTAATAGAAGGGGTGTGCCTATAGAGGCTTATTAGAAGAAATTTAGTATGATTCGGGATATTTAAGAGGGGAAGTTGGTTTAATAAATGGTAATTTATTAATTTATATTAGTGGTAGTAATTAATTAACCTAGGTAGAAGTGGACGTTAATTAACAAAAGGTCATTAATCGGCATCCTGAATGATAGGAGGGCTAGTTAATTAGAAAAATGTAATTAATTAATGATGATAGAGAGACAATAGTCATTTATTGATGAAGTGTTGTCAATTTATGGGAAAGAGGATAGTTAGTGTAATTTAAGTATTAAAATTACGTGTCTGAATTCTAGGTGTCTACATCATAGTATTAAAAAATTTCCCTTCTTTTCCAAGGACTTATTTCCTTAGTTTTTGCAAGGTTGAAAGCATGCCAATTAATACTATATTCAACCAATTTCCACATAATTCCCCATACTATTGATTCCTTTATTCTATATGTTAGGAGAACCTGTGAAATACTAAGTTCAGGTTTTCCATGATAGACTAAAGTAGTATGCCACAAATTTTCTAGGTCATAGAAATGGTTAAGTCCCTTTGATAAATCATTTAAAATTACATGGGGTGTAATTTCATATAACAATTAACAAGTGTTCTAAAATTTTAAACAACAATTGGCTAGACAATCCAATAATTTTTACCACTAGGATCCCCAAGAAGTTAGGCAGGGAAGATTTTGTGGACGAAATTAGAGATATCATTACCATGCTAAATAGAGTCATTGGGAAAGAGTCCACTTATTTTTTTAGTGATTTCATGTACAAGTTAATTCAAATCATCCTCATTGGGAAATTACACATCCATTAAGGAGAATTCATTAGATATTTCATTCATGATAAAATGCTTAAACTAGCAGTCCAAATTAGAGATGGATTCAATAATAAATGGAGTTCTATAAGACCTCATACCCAAATTATAATATTACCTGACATAGAACATTCCATAGGTTTAACAGATTAAGGGATTTTGGTAATTATAAATTCTATGATGTTTACCCTCAGCTAAAATTAACCAATTACGTCAACTCTTTAAGGGTGATACATGACTCCTTATTTGGCCCCCTCATTTTCTTATTTTATCCTAAGTGGGATAACAATAGAATATCTACACAAGACAAGAAAGTAATCTTTGGTTTTGGGTGTTACTTCATCCAATTTCGTACCTTTACATATATCAGGGTAATTAGCTTTTATGATGCTCCATACATGCTACCTATGTACCTAGATCATAGATGGGCACTACTAGAACTATCAAGGCATCTAGTGGCAGTGTACAAGTTGATTGTAGGAAAGCAAAAATCCAACATCAAGTTCACAATCATTATTGGAACGTACCATTTTCAAATCCATACTTCTAGAAGAAGTGAGTAGAGTTATATTACAGAATCTCTCCTTTAGGCCCAATTATGATATCAGGTGGATTCTTTAAGGAGCCTTGGGCATTTCATATAAGAATGAGCCTCATAATGAGGATTATTGGATGGATTTTAGGGATGAGGAGGAGGTTAGATTGAGATATTACTCAAGAATGTCCCTCACCTAGGTAATAGAATATAAAATTGTCATTGTTCCTCAGGGGTTGGTGGATGATAGGAACCTTGTAAGAAAACATTATGTTGAGAAAAACATAGTATCACAGATCCTACCAAGTGTCTATTGGGCAAGGATAGAGACCAATTTTATCCATGGTAGTTCCCTTGTTATCAAAAAAACATTGGTGTGGTTGAGCAACAAGGGTATTCACTAAACTCTATAAAATACAATAACCTTGAGAGAATATAAGATGAGTGGAATTATAAAGGATGTGCTTCTCCCATACATGAAGGAAGATGCAGGTTAGGATCCCTTAAAATAAAATTCCCCAAAAATATCCATCAAGGGACCAACTTCAGGGGCATATGAATAATTATGTGTTGCAATAAGAAAAAAATGGACTTCAATGTCAAAACTGAAACAAGTGGAAGAAAATATATTGGAGTAAACCATGCAAGATTTCCCAAATTGCAACCACTCCTCTCCAAGTAGTTCCTCATCCTACTTCAAGGTCAAAGGTACCTTTGGTAAAAGTAACTACTCAAAGTAAAAAGAAAGAGAATGAGAGGAATTGTTACCTCTAGCCAATCAAAAAAGGACCCAACCTTGGAAACCATCCAATAAGAAGAAGAGGATGAGCATGTGACATTAAAAATTTTAAATACTAAGAGGAAAAATATGGTAACACCAATAATAGAAACAACTACAAGAGCAACATTCCAAGGGGCAACTCCAATAATATAAGCATCTACTCTTTCTTCTCAAACTCTGGAGATATTTCTAATTACCCCACCACCTTTGCAACATGATGGACTTATTGATGCACCTAGCAATAAGTTCCCATCATTATGCCTATTGGGGAAATTTAGAAACAAGAGGCCTAAAAAGGAGGCATAAATATAATTCCATACCCATCCATGGATAAAAAATTTGTATGGTTGGAAAAATTTATCTAGGCAATGTGCACTCTTATCATCCATTCAACTAGGGTATTCGAGGAAATGAGTGAGGGACACACTAAGAATAACAAATAAATAGTGTGGGGAAACCCCCATATTTGGAGATGAGCATAAGCTCAATAAAAATGTATTCAACATATTACTATTCCAAAGGTTACACACATATATAGGGCAAGCTAAACTTACTCCTCAAACCACTCTCATTAATCTAGGATGATTGTTCTAACACCCAAGATTCTCTTCTTTTCTTAACCACTAACCATCCCTAAAATCACTCACTTAAAAACTACGTGAGTTTCATTCACATATAATTATAATATTAAGTTATTTATGAACAACTTAATATTATATTACATTATTATTATTATATTCCACACACAGAAAACACCCATGTTAGGACGAATTCCTAACATTACCCCCCTTAGTGCTAACATGGGAAGAGAATACAAAAAACAAGAGCAGTGACGTTGGTTGGCCTTGTTGCTGGAATTCTTGATGATGTTTGAGATCCATCTACTTTACAACTCCCCCCCTTAATGAAAAACCTTTGGATGTCGATATCCATCGATAATGCATCCAAGTACAATAATAATGAACCTTTTTAAATTTTTTTTAAAAAAATTCCTCTATGGGAAAATATTCCCCCCTTTCAAAAAAATTATCCCTTTCAAGAAAATTATCTCCTATATTTCCATAATAGGAGAATAAACTTTATAATCCTCCCCCAAAAAAAATCTATCCACTTAACATATTTTAAGAGGACCATAACAAAATTTTTGATGGAATTCATTTATCCTTTAGAAGGCATGGAGTTTTGAATTAAAAAATAATAATACCTTATACCCAAAAAAAAGGGAAATTTTGGTTGTTGCACAAAACTGTCGCCGATTTGTGAGGACTCATTAAATGAAACACCTACTAGATCTTCAAGAAAAATAATTAGTATTTTGAACGGAGGCCGAGTTGGATAGTTTGTTGCACATGGTTTTTCGAGAGTCAGAGAAGAGAGATCAAATAATATTAGGATCTTGTGAGCCCATACATTACAAACTGACATGGTTGATTCATTCAACTCACGAGTTGAGAGCACATAGTAATGAAACCCACCAATGTGAATATGTGCTAAATGTCGAGAGGAGTGGAGACGGATCTTGACGAGGATGCATGGCCAGGTCAGAGCTAAAAAATTCACTAGATTGTTGATCAAAACCAAAACATAAATCTATGAATTATTTCCTAGCTATATGAAGTCTAATTGATACCAAATATTTTATTCAATGTTGAGAAACACTGACACATTCAATTGTCTATATTTTGCATGAAGCACAACCAAATCACAATTGTTGAGTAGATATCCTTCAACAAATCCATGGATGAATGGAAGTTTCATTTTGGCAGAGACCAGGAGATGGTTTGGAGGATCTGATTGGAATGCAATTGTGCATATCCTTTTCCTATGATGTAGAATGACACCATTTTACTAATACAAGCCATGATATGGAGTCGGATTGACAACTATGTTGGGTGAGGAGAAAATATTGATATACCCATTTCCTTAATCATCTTAACAAATGAAGCATGAGTGGAGTGAGATTCAGAGAGGCCTCACAGGAAACCTACTCTGATACCAGATGTGGGGAAACCCCCATATTTGGAGACGAGCATAAGCTCAATAAAAATCCATTCAACATATTACTATTAAAAAGGTTACACACGTATATTGGGAAAACTAAAATTACTCCTCAAACCACTCTCACTAATCTAGTCCTAATCACTAACCATCCCTAAAATCACTCACTTAAAAACTACGTGAGTGTTACTCACAAATAATGATAATATTAAGTTATTTATCAACAAATTAATATTATCTTACATTATTATGATTATATTCCACACACACAAAACACCCATGTTAGGACTAATTCCTAAAAAATAGATAGAATTAAAGGGGTACATGAACCACTATGATTGCATACCCCAAGGGAAGTAACCCTTACAATAGGAAAAAACTATGGTTTCCAAGGCCTTAGGTTGAAGAAGAGGAAGGAATGTTGAGATGATGAAATGCAACTTAAGTATGAAAGTGCGGGAGGATTGGGCATACAGACACAGGGTGTCTAGGAGTGCACAAAAGTATAGTAGGACAGGGCGTGCCCAAGAATAGTTTGAAATTAAGAATTAGCCGTTTTTCAGATTGGGATAATTTTGGACATAAAGTTTGGATCACGTTTTACAGAAGACTTACAGACCATGCAAGGATATTTGGGGACTAGTAGAAGATCAAGCGCCATGCATATTTTTGGAGATAATAATAGGATTATATTACAGTTGTATTATTAGATAATATATTATTAATAAGATTGCATGATTTTGTATTCTCATGTAAGGGTGCATGGATATTATTATCATGTATCCTATTTTTGAATGTGTGTGGGAGGTAAAGGGAGATTCCCCACCCCTATAAATATTTATTTATTTACATGTTTTAGACAAGTTCAATATTATTGTAGTGTTATGCTGCAAGTTTGCTAGCGCACATGACTATGGTGAGTTTATGATGTATGTAGGAATCTTATGTGTTTTACAGTATTAATATAATGGATCTTATTGGTGTCGGATACTGAACATGGATCTTGCATGGTAAATCTGATTATAGTAATTGTTTAGTTATTCTATCATATGGTTTAGAACTAGATCTAGTTTATGCATTGTGGTTTAATTGATTATTTGTTATGGATCTGAAATATACATGCATTCATGCTAACATCTTGGAAAATCTTCTCTAAAGAGGTACTCGGTACCCTTGTGCACTTCAGGTGAGTGACCAGTTCAAGATGAGTGATGTGCCAGCATGCCTTGGGTTTTTGGTGGTAAAATCTAGGCTACATCATTGGTTCTATTTCCGAGACCTATTTCTCAGCTATTCTTTAGGATGTTGCATGATGAATATGTATCGGTTAACCTTGGCTAGTATTAAAGAGTGGTTAGATGATCTAAAATAAGAGTATGCTCACAGATTTAGCAATGGACGTGAGATTAATGCATGCGCGTGGGTTGAGCAGAATTTGTATGATGCACTATATGACACTTTCTTCTCCATATTTCCAATAGTTTTGTATAAGTGTCTGATTTCTTATGCATCTAAGAGTAATTGGAGGTTTCACACACTTGTTTAGACGCGGGAAGAATTCCAAGCCTTGTATGATGCAAATCTAATTTGGACACATGCTGTGGATATTTGATTTCATGGTGTTTTGAATAGCTATATTCTTGGGTACGTAGTTTCTACTTACTCATGTCTAGAGGTTGTTGAGTTTCAGTTCTTGCGTGAACCCAGAGGATCATATTTGTGCAGTATTCCTTTGGAAATTAAGATCTTGATTGTGACCCTAGATTTAGAAGAGAATCCTATGGCTAGCTAAACCCCACCACATGTAGGGACAAGAGTAGGTTTTGTAAATATGGCAGACCTAACGGTAGAGAGATAGAGAGAAGAAAGGTGGCTTAAGTTTAATGAAGCATGTGAGAGGGATCTACTGAAGTAGTGAGAGATCACAGAAAGAATGGTGTTGCAGAGGGAGATAGCTCATAAAGGATTTGGAGCTCATGTAGAGGACATGGAGCTGGAGCATCTAGAACTCCCCCATTTGGGAAATCATGGCAGATAACCCTCTTCATCTTTGGATGAAGGTGCATTAGAAGAAATATTTTGGACCACGGGCGCGCATATAAACCTACCTGTTGACCTAGCCTTTGTGCTTGGTTTTACATATTCTACGATAGTTAACAGTAAGCAACCTAGTGTGGGAAGTAGAATTATAGTAGATAAAGTCAATTTACAGTCATGTTTGGGAATTAATTAGGTAGCTTATTCATCTATGTTGATGCAATCATCATCTATGTTATTTGGAGGTATCTTTTATGGCACGTTGTCAACATATAACGTGGGTGTGTAGAACATTGGTATAACATCTAGAAGTAGCACAACTTCGCAGAATTTGAGAGTCCATTTTATCATGACCATTGGAATACAAGGTAGTGCATCCTCTAGTCAAATTCCTAATTTAGGAGGAGGATCAGGAGGGTCAGGTGGCTCGAGCGTAGGTGAATCTGGTGGCTATGGATGTAGAGGAAACACAAGAGGAAATAAAGGTATTGGATCTAGTGGGCATGATCTACACCAACCCTAATAAATTTATATGGAGATTTCCCTTTGTCTTCCAAAATATAGAGAAATTGAAGATGCAACCAAGAACGTGCATATCTTTGAAATACTATGGCAGGAAAAGGGGATTATTGCTCCATAGCGTAAGGAAAGTCATTTTGCAACTACATTGCAGGGGCGAGGGTATAGTTGGTACAGAAAGTATGACCTTGACTAGACTTGTGTAGTTTATACCACACTGTGGGATGCTTTCTTGAAAGAATTTAATATCCCTGAGTTTAAGCAGAAGAGCATAAGCACGTTGAAATACATTAAGCAAGGCACTACTGAGAGTGTTTGGGAGTATGATGTTTGGTTCAAGACCCTTTTTTCTAAGTTTTATGATATACACATGAGCTAGCATGCTCAGTGGTTCATTTGAGGAATGATCATGCCTTTTAGAAGGGTGATTTTGCATAATACTTATATAGATTATGGAAATGGCTAAACAGTTAGATAAATTATCAGCTAATTTTTCATATTAGACACGCAGTGGGATTTGGTGCTCATATTGTGAAGTAGAAGGGCACATTAAGGAGATTTTTCCTTGTAAATCAGTGGGCTCCTTGGTTCTGGATTATGAGATCTATCACTTGGACCATAGTTCAAGTCGGTTCCCATCGTTGCAACACACGATGAGAAATAACGTGTCCTGTTACTGTAAGATTTGTAGGTCTACTACTCATAATAATGAGGATTACATGTTGATTGATCATATTCATGATGTCAATGATATTAGCGTACGACAGACCAGCATTGAAAATAATTCTAAGGATAAAAGTTAGCATCATGACCATAATCATAATGAAGGGAATTCTGATGGAGGTCGTGGTAGAGGTCAAGGTTACCAAGGAGCATTTAGAGGTTGAGGTCGCTGTAGTAGAAGAAGTGATTTCCCTCATGGGACTTGTTATACATGTCGATCCCTTGATCATTACATGCATGAGTGTCCTTAAAACATTTATTAATATTTTTGTGGAAATAATCAAAACTATGAAGATTTCCTGGGCTTATATGAACATTTGAGTAAGAAACACAAACAAGAGAACAAGGGCGCAAGCATGGATAAAGTGTAGTGCGTCATGGAAGATCAATGGATGTCGAAGTTAGTGTTGGATCTTGAGTTATTACCTATGAATATTACTACACGTGTTGAGGCTGCACATTAGGTAAGTTTTGAAACATAAGCCTATCAACCCTATGTGTCAAAAGGATGTTTATCAAGAAACCATGGAGGTGAATCATAATTTGTAGGGTGAGATACATTATTTTAAAGAGAAGTCATGGAAGTTAGAACAAAAGAAGGTAGTTGAGATCCATCAAATAGATTTTGATGATCTAAAGGAGGTTTGCAAGATGTTACACCAAGAAAACATCCTTCCTTTGTTATGAAAATAGTTAAAGGGAAACACTCTATGTGCTAGGATTGAGCATGAAAGGTAGATTTTGCATGCTAACCTTCCCCCTCATATCCTATATTATGACAAGGAGATCACTCTGAATGTTGTTATGGATGGTTGGTTATTAAGTAATATTTTAATTGATACATGTGTAGAATTAAATGTACTCACTTTGGACGTGTGGGTTCAGATGAGCAAACCACCATTACAACCATCTTCAAATGTTTTGCTTATGGTAAACAGGACTAAAGTTATGCCTATTGGATTTTTAAAGGATGCATTAATTACTATACAGGGAGTCAAGCTTACTATGGACTTTGAGGTCTTAGCACTTGCAGAACCCAACAATTTTCCATATTTACTTGGGTGCCCTTGAATTTATGCATACAACATTGATATGTGCTTCAACAAAAGCTATATAGTTTTTTAGAACAAAGAGGAGCGTGTCATCATCCCCTTGATAAATGAGAAATTTGCACCTTATGTATAACCCTTAAGTAAAGAAGATTTGAATAGAATTTATGTGCACACCATCCAAGATCTAGAAGTTCTTGATCCATTAAAGGAAGGATTTATCCAATGGGATGATGGACATTCCATGAGCACTACTACAAGTGTTGCATGTGACAACTGGGAACATGGAACTTATGAAATGGTTAAGCGTGAAGTAAGAAGTGTAGTTGTGTGCATAAGTAAGCCACACAGTATCAGGTGTTTGGGCAGTAGCCATGTACCAAGGTACACTGGTGAAGAGAATCATGAGGTATTCCTAATTGCTATGGAAGTTCAGTGTGAATTTCAAGTGGAAATAAGGAATATGATAGTTTATACTTCACATGGGATGGAAGCGTGTTGGTGGATGGTTCACAGGGATAATATTTTGGAGTAGATAGAAGTGAGGATTGCTTTATCTACTAGATTTCTAAGGAGCAATGCGCATACTCAGATCTGTGCATTTCATGGTAATGATCCTATACAACACCACATTCATTAGTGTGAGAGACTCTAGATAGAGGGGAAGGAATATTTAACACCTTCATTATGGGTACACAAGCTCTATTTCACCTTATGAGGTTATGCGTGCATGGTATATTTATGCAGAGTTGACTAGAGAGACTAGAAATTGGAAAGAATTGACTGTAAGTATGATGCAAACCTTTGACTATTTTTCCACTAAACCTCCATTGAATGAGGCATTACAGGTTCTGAAGCACTTAACTATGGGGGATAGTGTAAAGGCTTAGGATCTCCTTCAGGAGTTGTAAGGTGAGTCAGACCTAGAGGCACACTTTGAAGAGGAAGAGACAAATGTTGAACAACTTGAGTGTACCTTCCTATAAAGAGAAATGGATAATATGGTCCATATGGTTGATGATGAAGAAGTGGAGAACTTGGATATTGATCATACAAAGGGTATGCATGAGGTCTTAGAAAGTGCAGATGAGAAATCACGTGCCTACCATGAACCTATTAAGACCAATAAATTAAACATTAGAATGGATGTTGAACCAAAGGAGGCCATCATTGAAGATTATTGGTCTTTCTTTGAAGTTGCTAAGATAATTGAGTTGTTGTACGACTTCCAGGATCTGTTCCCTAGAGGATATCATGAATTTAAATGGGTACATGAATCTTTGGGAAAAATGAGAATCAAGTTGAAGGAAGGTGTACACCCATTTTGGAAGAGGCCTTACAGGATGAATCTAAACCTGGGCATCAACGTGAAAGAAGAAATCGACATAATATTGAATTATGGAATCATTGATCCCATTGAGGAGTCATAATGGGTGGACCCTATGGTGATCAGTATCAAGAAGGATGGAAGAATCAAAATTTGTGTGGATTACAGAGAGTTAAATGTTGCATGTGTAATTGATCCCTTTCCCACACCGTTTACTGAGGAAATCTTGGAAAGCATTGTAGGGTGTGAGATCTATTCCTTCACTAATGGATTCTTTGGATATCATCCAGTGAGGATAGCTAAAGAGGATCAATACAAGACAACTTTCACCACTAAGTGGGGAATTTTTACATACACTGTTATGCCCTTTGGATTAAAGAATGCACTTGTAGTATTTTTGCGCATTTTTGTATAGGAATTCTAGGATTTTATTCATAAGTTCTTACATGTGTATCTAGATGATTGGACAGTCTATGGGCTTGTGAGGGATCACTGTGATAACTTACTACTCGTGTTTGAGAGATTTCAACAGTTGAGCATATCATTAAACATCAAGAAGTGTGTTTTTACCACACCCTTTGGAATTTTTCTAGGACATATCATCTGTAAGGAAGGTTTTCTAGTGGATCCTGCTAAGGTTTTGGTTATTTGGGCTTAAAAGAACCAACTAGCCAAAGCAAGGTACATGGATTCTTGGGTCACACAAGATACTACTGAAATTTTATCAAGGGTTATTTCAAGATAGTTTCACCCTTAGAGGAGTTATTAAAAGGAAGAGGCGAGTTTTATTGGGGTGAGGCATAGCAGCATGTGTTTGAGACACTAAAGGAAAGGCTTACTACAATGCCTATTCTACACTTTACTTCATGGACCAATCCTTTTCACGTTCATGTAGACACCTCTAGCATGGCCATTGGTGGCGCGGTATTATCTCAGCCTAGAGAAGGGATTGTTGATCATCTATTTGTTTTAGGAGTAGGAAGTTGACTCCATATAAAAAAATTACACCACTATAGAGCATGAGGCCTTGTCTATGATATACACACTCCATAATTTTTGGCAATATTTACTTGCTACCCCATTCATATTTTATACAAACCACATGGAACTGAAGTACTTGGTGAACAAGCCCATTTTAGAGGGGTGCATATGCCATTGGGTTTTGTTATTCTAGGAGTTTAACTATACTGTGGTGGTTAAGCTAGGAAAGATTAATTCCAGTATAGATCATTTATATAGGATTCAATTGAGAGAGGACTGTTGGAAAATATATTTATTAGTGCTCCATTATTTGTGTGTAATCATTATCTAAGTTAGTATATTTGTGTAATTATTATTATTGTTATTATGAGTTGTTATAAACAACTTAATAAAAATAATATAATATTAGCATTATATTGTTTGTGAGATGGTTTCTACTCACCTTACGAATATGGTTCACGAGATAGTCAGTTTCCAATATTCTAGGGAAGCTATGGCCTATATATTAGGCTATTGTATTGTGTGAAGTATATTGGAACATATTGAATATTATTCATAATTGTTGTGTAATACTTGCAATCTTATCCAAATCAATATTTGGTATCATAGTGAATGAATCCAATAATAGGAGTTTTTTTTATGATTGTTTGGTGAACTAATCTTTTTCTACAAATTTTCCTTATTAATTTGTATGCAAGGAAACTTAGATAATACAATAGTCTTCACATGTCAAAATCCAAGAGAATGAGTTGCATCATTACATTGATCTGTGTTGTGACCTCAACAATCATGGATTGATCTATGTTGTGAGAACCACACCATTGGAATATATTTCACTTAACGTCAATGTCTATTACACATTGAAATTATTAGTGGATTCTAGTCATTAAATGTGTAAACGATCAGCCATACATGTCATATGTTCTTTGCCTTGATTGAGATGCAACATGCAAAGAATTTGTAGAACCATGCATTATTATTTGAAGGTACATTCAAGGTTACAACCTGTGTAACAACGTCTCATCATTGAATACTACAGTCTGAACATTGACAATCCATCTGGATAATTTCAAGGATATTTGTGTTCTCTACTCTTACATTAGACAATGTATCTTATATTAGACTATTCTTATTCTCACCTCTGCCACATATAAGGTGATTTTATTATTTTTCTTTCATATCACTTCGATTTGGATGGGTTTTATACATGTATTTTCTCCCTACATCTATTCACCATTATAGATTTCATTAGACTATGGTTTATCCACGTAGTTAAGCCAAATGCCTCTTTTTTGATATGCGAGCCTTGTCATTTGTGTTTAAATTCCAATAGTTTTGTTTTAACCTTTTAGCTATATTAGTCTTTGAATATAAAGGTCTTCGTTTAGATTTTATATGATCTCAAAATCTGAGTTTTATAGTTTAAAAATACCACTTTGTCTAAGGATATATTTATATGCTCTAAAGTTGACTTGGCTATGCAAACCTTGTCTTCGTCTTTATACAACTAGTCGTTATAAAAAATTTAAGTCTTGATATGGAAATCACCTAGTTATTGTTTTCAATTGTATAATATGTCTATTTTATGTCCTCTTATATTCATGTCCACATTTTCATTTTGTGTTGTCAAATAGTCTTTATGATTCGTCATTAAAAGTGTCAAAATTGAGTCATGGTAAAAGTCCAAAAAATAAATAAAAATTCCTTACGAACGCATTTTCGGAAGTGATCGATGTTCGATTAAGGTTTGTATAATTGAGTCTCAAATTCCAATTTTTTTGAGTTAGCAGCCATACACTAGAGGCAGAAGGCATCGGAGGTTGGAGGTCATTCAGTGACCTCTCATCAGTCGCTAACGACGGGGTCGCATAGATTATTTGGTGGCATTTTTTTCAGTTGTTTGTTTGCTTCAGTTTGTATTTTTCAATAAGTGGAAATTTCACATTGAGGGGGGAACATGATCAAATGTTCCATTTCCATTATGTCAACTTTTTCTATGTATCTACGAGCAAAAAATTTCAATATAATTTCCTATGTTATTCCCTATGATGAAATGTGATGAGGGCTAATAATAGTACTTCACACATTATGATGTGGTTGTAGGTAAACCACTTGAAAACCTTCATTTGTGGTTTATGGTAAACCAATAGCAAAACCACCATTCTCAGTTTTTGGTCAACCATTTACAAAACCATCCTTGAGGTTTGTGATCATCCTATGAAAATCACCAGATCATGAGCAGGTGCAAGTACTAAGGCAGGTTTTCCCCATGTTCATACTAGGGGGGGGGGGAATGTTGGGAAATATATTTATTAGTGCTCCATTATTTGTGTGTAATCATTATTTAAGTTAGTATATTTATGTAATTATTATTATTGTTATTATGAGTTTTTATAAACAAATTAATAAAAATAATATAATATTAGCATTATATTGTTTGTGAGGTGGTTTCTACTCACCTTACAAATATGGTTCACGAGATTGTCAGTTTCCTATTTTCTAGGGAATCTACTGCCTATATATTAGGCTATTGTATTGTGTGAAGTATATTGGAACATATTGAATATTATTCATAATTGTTGTGTAATACTTTCCATCTGATCCAAATCAATAAGGACGCACAGATCATTGAGGATATAATGTTAAATGCATAGTTATTCAGGTTAAATTGTGTGCACTCAGACTTAGAGGATATTGTTGTCTTTTTGCAAACAGGTGTGGTGCTTGAAGGTATGAAGGCTTTAAAGAATAAACAACTTGATATATGTGTCATGCCTTACATGTTGATCAATGGAGACTTATACAAATTAGGTCGGGATGAATTTTGTTTCTAGTGTGTACTTGAGCATGAGCGAGAAGTAATTATGGAGGAGGTTCATGGCAGCATTACAGGTGTACACTATGCAGGAGATTCCACCACGTGCAAGATTCTATTAGATGGTTTATGGTGGGAAACATTATACGACGATTGCAAAGAATATTATAAGGCATATGACCATTTTCAACACCTTAGAAAGCCTAGGCTTAGAGATGAGATGCCTTTAATGCCTATTGCTAATGTAAAACCTTTTGAGAAGTGGACAATTGACTTTGTAGGTCCTATTTCTCCACCCACGCGTAGGACTAGGTCACGCTATATTATAACTTGTATATATTATCTTATAAGGTGGGAAGAAGTGGGGCCTGCCAAGGATTGCACAACATCTATGACAACAAGGTTGTTGTGGAAAAATATTATCAGTAGGTATGGATGCCCTTTAAGTTTAATAAGTGATAGGGATACTCATTTTCTTAATGATACCATTATAATACTATTGAATTAATTTATGGTTACACACCATAAAACAACACCCTATCATCTTCAGGAAAATGGAACTGCTAAGGCCTTCAATAAGATATTGAGTCATACCTTGACTAAGATTTATGATGTTGGAAGGAATGATTGGGATGATAAATTTTCTATCATAATTTGGGCATTTAGGACAACCTACAAGAGGTTGAATAAAGAAACACCCTTTCAGTTGGTGTTTGGTGTGGAGGTCACTCTACTAATGGAATTCATGTTACCTTCTTTGTGTATTGCATGCACAGGTGGCTTAGCTGATGAGAAAGCACTTGAAGAATATATTGACAAATAGATGTAGTTGGATGAAAGGTGCGCTATAACACGATGGAGTCAAAAGCAAGAAAAGGTGAGGCATAAGGCATGGCATGATAGGCACATCAAGGACAAGAATCTTGAGGTCAGGAAGATGGTACTTTTGTATGGTTCAATTTTTTGTGCTACCCTAGAAAGCTTAAGGTGCATTGGTTGGGACCGTATGTTATAACTTATATACTTGATTCAATCACTTGGCAGTTAGAAGCTAGATAGAACCCGATTTCCCAGTTACTTCAACGGGAGTAGGCTGAAGCCCTATTATACATAAGTCTTCTTGGTATTTATAATAAGGTAGTATTTCCACTTAGATTATATTTCCTTAATGCATTCTTATTTTATATGTTTCCTTCATAGTTGTTATGTAGTACCTCTACCATGGTTGATATCCTTGATGAATTCTGTAATCGAAGTTACAAACTTTGATATGTGATTCTTTTTTGAAGACAGTGTACTCTTATGAACTAAGAGATCACGTTTGTTGTAGATGATATGTTTACCTTCTAAAAATGAATACAATCATGCCATATCAATTCTAAATTTAAAATGAATTATTTCATTCTTTCTTATGTTGAATGTTCACTGCATGTGGATAGAAGAAATAAATTCAATCTAAACTTGTTCATAGCCTATTTTGCATTTGAACTTGTGCTTCAGTCTATTTGATTTCTGATGCAAGATAGCTATACCTTGGATCAATTTCAGTGATCCAAGGCATGCTTTCAATTTTATGACGTTTAGGTCATTTGACCAAGCTGGGAAGAATGTTTGATTTCTGAACCCAGGATTCCACAGGATCATGGGTGAAATATTTTGTATATGTCCTTTATAGTGATCTAAGAACATCATTTTTATTTATCGTATGGTAATGTTGATGATTAGTTTGGGGGACCTAATTTAATCTAAGTTCCTATGATTGTTATCTTATCCTAATTTTAAGCTAAGGTGATTTTATTATTGTGGTTAATTATATGGAAGGAGGTAATCCTAAGTCATGATACTAGTTATTCTAAGACTAAAATGATAAATTATACGTAAGGACCTAAGTTTGGTTTAAAAGATAATATTATTGTAACCTAACCTAAAGGAATTGGTTTAGCCTACATGATATGGCGTGGATGGAATGTAGATGGGTGTTGGTGGCACCAATTCCTAACGCATTTAAAATATTTGAATGATTCATTAAATACTATGTTACCGCCAATTTTGGTGAATGCATGATAATATAGGGGAAAGTTGAGTTGTCAACTCTGTTAATTTCATTTACATGGAGTTTTAAATTTTAGTTTTAACCAACAAGGAGTTGGTGATGGCGAGAAAGTAGGAGAGGACTCTTTCAGTCCTTTTGGCATTTAATGTTCTCGGATAGTGTGAAAACCAGCTAAGATATAGGAGAAGGTTGGAGGAATAGATGGTTTTTTCAGTTTTTATTGTTTCACTTGGGTTTTGGGAACTTTGTAGCTCTACATGTGGTTTTTCATCCTTTTGAACCTCTAGTTCAAATCTCTGCAAGCTTAATTTCACCTTGCATGGTGGTAATGGTAACGAAATATAAGCATGGAAGCTATAAGAAGAAGATAAGTAAAGTTTCAGAGGCTGGGTTTTAGATTTTTCATGGAAATCTTGTTGTAGAAGTTTTTCATGAAGGATTTAAACAAGGAAAAGAAGACAGGAGCACTACCAGGCCTGATAGGCCCTATCTCATAAAATATTTTTCTTTACCTTAAGTGTTTTCGTTAGAAGAAATATACTCTTTTATGAAATTGTTCCTGGTATTGTTGTTTGTGTTGTGTTTTCTTCTTCCTTCTTCAATGTCATTTCTCAATTTTAGATATAATGATGTTGTGTATGTAGTATTTTATTGTGAAATATGGGTTGTCTTGATGGAAATATAGTTGTGTTTTCCTTATGTATATTGAATTTCCATGGATATCGATGGAAGACTGTGTTAGTTCTTGGTTTGATTTTTCACCTTGAATGAGTAACTTGTAAGCGTGAAAAGTATGTCAGGGTTATGGTGATATTTTTATGACTTTTATCATTGGTCAGTTTTCTTTGTTGAAAATAGTTTGAGACCAACAATATTTGGTTGACTTATATCATGATTATACTCTTTATCTATGAATCACCTAGTTGTTAGTAAATTGGGTTATGTTTATTTGTTATGGATTCAATTGTATTTGCCTTAAGAAAGGGACTGACACAGATCTTCAGTCTTAAATAGGTAAACCTTTGTTTTGGTGATAGTATCATTCATTGGTGGTTGATTTGCAAAGGTATGTCTATTGGAAGTTTTGGTTTCAGTTCTTTTCATTATTGAGTTTAGTGTTAACCATTCTGGGTTTTTTAGTTTGCTTAAAGTAAGATCTTGTTGATCCTTATTGGGTTTACATGAAGTTGTTTTAAAGCACTGTAAGTGAGTTTTTGAGAGGGAAACTATTGCTAATTTTGTCTAACTTTCTTTATTTTGGTTATGGTTTATAACCCTTCACGAGTGGACCTATTTTGTTACATAGACTAGTATAATCTATCGTTCTTGTTTGTTGAGTTAACTTTGAATGAATACCCTTTCAAGTTGGCATGTGAAACAGGTAATGTCTAGTTTGGATCGTTCAAGGCTAATGCATAACTTTAAAATGGTTTTGTATGAAATTACAATCTGGTTAAACATTTTTTATTTCTTATGAGGTTATACTCATCATTTTTTGAGTACTCTCTCTGAGTCGGTCCCTATTTAGAACTTGTTTGAACTTTTGAGAAAGTCCTGGGTGTTGTACTTTTAACTTGGGTTCGTTTTATTTTATTATTATGCTCCCATGTGGAGATTTAGGCTTCGTAAGTGCATATGGATATTGTGTTAAGTTACAGATCATGTTATCCTTAACAAGATTCATATTGGAACGTTTTGTTTTTTATTGATGACAATTGCAAGTTTGTTGGAGTCTTTTAATTGTCTCCTTGAGACTGTTTTGGCATCCTTAGTTATTTTTTTAAGAGTTGAACGATGTTATTTTTTGTTTGCAAGTTAGTTTTTATAGATTGTTAATGTTATGTCTACACTTACCGATGTAGGTAAGTTACTCCTCTTTGATCCTGGGGTTGGTCTTTTGAGTAAGATAAAAACCTTGTGTGTTTTCTTGTAAAACCGATATGTTCTTTCTCCGTTAGTATCTTATGGAAATAATGAACATTCAAATGTGATGGTTTTATATGCAAGGATTGTGATAACTTTTTTTTTGTTTTATTGAGTTTTGAACTTAGTATGAAAGCTAGTTCTCAAGGAATTGTTACCGTTGGTTAATTTGTTTTGTTTGGGGCTATTACCAAATCTCTTGTGTGGTTACAACTATTCTTACCTGTAATGTTTAGTTAGTTCTTGATCAACACAATCCTTTTATTATGAGCAGATGTTTGGCTAGGAAAGTGTGTTGGAATGGATGTTATCCAAGTTGTATCTTCTTGTTTGATCATTCAGGATTTTTAGTAGGTTGTTAATATTTTGAATATTAGAAGAAGCATATTGTTTTATAAAAATAATATGATTAGATCAATTCATTTCTTCTTGAATAATAAGAATTGATTGAGTTTGTGGAACTTAGGTTGGAAACTAAATTGAGAATTTTAAGATTAGGATAAGAATGTTAATTACTTCTTTCTTAATTAGTTGTTAAGATGATTAACATGTTGTAATGAGTTTCATAACCATGTTTGAGATAGAATTAATTATGTTGGTTTAATTATTTCTTTCTTGAACATTCTATCTTGTAGATTCTATGACTCCTATCTGCTTATGTTATGTAATCTTTAGTGAAGTCTTCTAATTGATATTATTTTTGTATCTAGAACCGTTTAATTAACATCATGGTTCCTTTTGTGAAATAGTTAGATAAAAGCATATTGTTTTAACGTTATAGTATTTATCATGCTCAGTTCTTGTGAACTAACTCATGCTAACAATTTTGCAGATGGACTTCGTAAAAGATGAAAGGAGAAAGACTTATAGAAAGTTACATTTGTTTTACTAAAGAAATTATCTCTTCATTGTGATGTCTATGTATTGACATTTACTTGAAATGTACTTTTTTTGGGAAAAATAAATCTGGAAGATGTATTAAAACTAGTTTTATATTGATGGAAAGACATTTGTGTAATCCTTTGAAATACTTCCTAAGTTTAGAGAGTGGTGAACTCTCTTTTTTATAAATGAATTGCTTTGGTAAAGATGTTGATTTTTGATTTACTTATGATACCTTCATGACATAATTTTGTGTAATATTACTAGGTAATATCATGCATGATGGGGCTATATAGATATATGTAATATGGGATTATGCAACTTAATAGATTATATGATATATAAAGCTTCTAGGATTAAGGATCTATACTTATAGTTGATTCATTTCACGTGATAAGAGAAAAACTAAGTTGATAATCATTGGTAGATCCTTAAACAATAAAGGGATTATGGATAGTTTATATAAATGTGTGTGGCTTCTTTTGTTAAACTACAACATATGTAATATGTCTTCACTAATATGAAATTAGTCCTTAATAAGGAAAGGAAAGGATACTTTCATTGTAATTAAATAAAGAGATATGTATGATATCTTGTTAAGTGGTTATGGTTAAATCATGAGGATGATTGGTTGTGTGTTCCTTACCTAATATCAATCATTTTTAGCATGGAATTTTTAGAAGGGTTATTAGAAATATTTAGACTCACAATATTATCAAGTCTAAAGTACAAGTTTCAAGAAAGCTTGTTACAAATCTAAATTATAGAGAGAAGACTTAATTATCTTACCTTCCTAATATTGAATTCAAACATATTGATATATGAAAATAAATAGTTAAGATTAAGATAAACATAAACATGAATTCAGAATAAGCAGGAAAGTAGATTTTATCTACATACCTTTCTCTCATGTAAAATACACATCGTACCCTTCTTTGGGGTGAATTGTGCTTAGTGGACCCTTAAGTGAGTTGTTATCGTTAAATCCTTAAGATAATAATTTTTGGGTTAATAATATAATATTCTTAAGTATGTTAGTTTAGTTGAGGAAACTCAGTTGGATGTTGTAACATAGCGACTGCAGCAGAGTACCTTCATAATGACATGAGTCATTATGAGGATACTATGATGCAACCTACTATGCTACAACACCCCACTTAGTTCAATTAACATAAGTGGAATTTCGGTCATGGTTCCACCATAATCAAAGATATAAACATGAATTAGTGTAGTGGTCAACTCATGTTGACTTAGACTAACTAGACACACCCAATCTACATAAGTTGATTGAGTATGTCTATGTATCCTTAGTTACCACAAGTAGTCTTCCACACTAGTGCATGTAATCTTCCCTTGTTTAGTGTGAAAATTTGATTCAGATTTCAGTTGATAGTAGTCAAGAATGACCATTATAGATAACAATACAAGTGTAGTGAAGGACATATTCCTTTTGACGAGTATGTCATCTTGGAATGTAAACATGGTTGACATGTTTAAAAACTTTGTCCAAAGTATCACAAATTATTGGTTGTGTTGTCTTATGTCACCTAGTCTAAGATGTAGGATTTCAGATGAATATCGGTAACAGATATTCAGATAGGCTTCTTAGACAGAACACTTGGGTGCCCCTAAAAGGGTAAAGGAACCAAGTATACATAGTATACACTTTAACAAGTTAACATGAGAGATTAATTTAATACTAAGTCATGGAATGAGAGATCGATAATTCATTGAGTCATTATAGCTGCATATGGTTTTCTGTTATGAGATTGATTGGAAATGGAATGTGTGTTCTGAATTGTATTAATTTAGAATAGAGAACATTATGTTAAAAAAAATCCCTTGTTTCTAAAGTCTTAAAAAGTGGATGTTATATGTTATGTTTTGTCAATTTAGTTCAGTGTTTTGTGTAATAAACATGTTTTTATGCCAGAAGTTAATTACTATCTAAGTGTTTTCATGCATAGAGGACCACACATACCCTTAGTATGGGGTGGATTATATACAGGGTTCATTTCCAAGTTTGAATATTATTTGAATATTATCTGAGGATGGGTATGCATAGGAGAGAGTTATTGTGCAGGTTCTTGAAGGAAAGGTGTGGATAGGAAAATTTTAAATTTTTTAATGAATAAAGACCACGTATGGATGCATAATATAATGTAAGGCAGGCTGTAGCAGTGGAAACTACTTAGGAAAAGGTGCAGTGGTAAAGTAATTTAGCACATGATAGCGCGCGAAAGGAGGTCTATGGACGAGAAGTAGAAGGTGTGCCAGAAGGTTATAATTATGGGGCAGAAATAAGTAGCATGAAAACATGAAGAAACAATGAATCATTGCTGGGTATGGTGGTAGGTGGAGATCAATAAATGTGGAAAATTTTTGAAAATCTATATAAGGTGGTATTGTGAAATCATTTTCTCCTTTGTGAACAAGAGTATTCGAGCAAGTTGTTGATAAGTGAGCTAGCAAATGAGTTGTTAAGTGTGGAGAGCCATGAACCAGTTGGATTTTTCATATCTACGCACCAGGGTGATTGTCGCTCCATTTGGAGAAGTGTTTGAGCATAGCAGAGGCATGCATGGAAGAGGATTGTAAGCTAGGGTTTGGGTTTTGAGCTAGGGCACATGGAGTTCGAGTTGCAGAACTGGAGGAAGGTAAAATATGATACCTTTATAGTTCTTATGGCACCAAGGAGAGCACCAACAACGGCCTCAAGGGAGAAGAAGTAGAAGGAAGTAGAAAATGAGGTGGAGGATGCCTTAGAAATCTATTTCTTGAACATGCAGTACCCCAAGGGGGTTTACATGGGTCATTATTGGGACTTACACATTCATCGGGGTAAAGTAAGTGATTACAACAACTAGACGACAAAGAATAAGGATGAACTTGATAAATTTATGGTGAAGAAAAAAACAAGAGAACAGAAGATGATATGGTCGTGTATGACGATGTGGGTGAGAATCTTTTGAGAAAGGTGGAATTTTTATAGTTGTATGAGCTCCCTTATTTTGGAAAACCCAAAAAATTTTACCAGTGGTTAATCAGAAGAGTCCATGAGTACTTCTTCTACTTTGTTGGATGATAGATGAGGATTATCGCACCCCTGATTGGGACACTGGCAGGATTGATGAATTCAAGCACAAATATTAGCAATAACCTAACAAACAAGACATGAATCATTGCAAAAATAAAAGTGTTGGGTTACCTCAAGTGAGGGCACAGAATGGAAATTGATAAGTTAACAAAATACCTAGTTATCCAAGCAGCAACGCACCTCTTGACAAAGATGAATAACCAGGAGCAATAGTCGTATGTGAACACCTTATGGTTGCATATAACAAAGAAAATGACTGAAGGGATGACTTAAAAATTGGCAAGTTTCATTTATGAAACCATCATTGAGGAAGCATATGGAGGTGAGAAGATTAGTTTTGGTGTGATCCTGTTATCCCTTGTATTTGTAGAAATTGGAGTGCCCGACGGGCTAAAGGAAAAAATATGGCAGTATCCTATAGAGAAGAAATACCTTACAAAGATATTTTAGGAGTATACATGTGATGGGACCATGAGTGAACCATTCAAACAGAGGGTAGAGTTTTGGTATGTGTGACTCTGCGTTGCGTTCAAAGAGGAATGGAGAATACCTAAGGAGTTACCTTCGGTATTGGGTAAGAAAGTACATTTTGCAGTGTATGAAGACTTCTGCATTGTGCACTTTACAATGAAGGATGAGAAGTGGAGCCCTTGGTGAAAATCCCTTATGCCTTCACCACGCATTATTTCCAGGCATTTTTACACAGGTTTTTAGACACGTGCTGGTCGATCTTCAATGTTGATAAGATAGACTATGATTACCACACTCTCATAAAGACTTATGTGTATCCAATTAAGTCTACATACATTGAGAGATTAATTTCAAATGATATTAATATAAAAGAAATGAGTATGGAAATTAGTGAGATTGGGAATGCCCTTTTCTATATCCAACTCAATCCTAGGTTAGAGAATGGGAGGTATGTAGAAAATGAGTTCAAACTTCCTGGCCCACCCAAGGGGAAGCATACAATTGGCACTTTGACAGATGAGGAACTGGCTTCGCCCCTTGTGTAAAAAGAGGAAGAAAATTTGTAGGAAGCTAGTGATGGTTTGGAGCACAAGGGTAGGAAACAACCCATTCTTGGAGAGAAGAGTGAGTGTGAGGTGTATCTAGACAAGACTCTTGAGGAACAAGACTCCTAAGGAACCTCAGTATAAGAGGGTACTTAGAAGAAAAAATAATCAGGGCACGTGACCTTCCCATCCCCCCAGAAGATTACGTGCCTGTGAAGAAGAAAAGGTACAAGTACATCCCTTAGAAGGAGGAAGAAGAAGAATAAGACAAAATGCCTAACACTCTGATACATAATAAGAATATAGAGGAGCCTCAGGAAGTGGAGGTGAAAAATGATGAAGAAGAATTGAAGGAACAAAACATAGATAACAGGGACATTGGCTTAGAGATAGGTGAAGATAAGGGTGAGACATCTAGCGTGCCCTCTACAACATAGAAAGGTGAAGGTCTAGTATTGGATTTAGGCACCAAGGCTCCTGATGGTAAGCGCTCTGGTAAAAATAAAGAGGAAGTAGCATATGAGACTATGTGTGTTGGATATATAGATGACCCAAGCAAAATCATACATGCATGGTTCCAAGGTAATTTGGAACCCGAGGATTTATATGGATGAGAGCTCATGGATGTGGATATGGTGAATGCCTGCACAAGGAAACAATTATCATGGATGATGTAGACTCACATGGATGAGCCTAACTTTGATGTGTGCAACGAAGCTTGCATGTTGCGAAGATTGAATAAGTCACCCCATTCATGCCATATGACTATTAAGCATCTAGTGATGTCTTATGAATAGGTGAGCAATGCCCTCACCAAGGTATCTGCTGAAGTTACACATTGGAATATTGATAAAGCAAAAACTATTAGAGAATTTTTGGAAAAAAATAAATATGTAGCTACTGAGATCAAGCACCTCACAGAAGAGAAATAGAAAGTTGAGGAAGAAATGTAAAAAGTACTTAAGATGGCCAATAAAATTTGGGATGAGATCATAGAGAAGAGGCCACAATTTCAGGACAAGGTTGTAACAGATTTTAATTCCACCCTACATTATCTACACACAACAGTTCAATTGTTACTGGAGGAGGGACATGTGTGCCTACCAACACTTAAGGATGTTGTAGAAGAGGTAGAGAGATCCAAAGCCACTATTTCATGGAATATTGCAAGCATTGGAGGGTGAATTGAAGAAAGGGTGAATTGAAGAAATAAGATTAGGAATTGACTATGTACAAGGCACCGAATGTAATTATAAAGAAAAATACCATTTAAGAAGAAAATGAGGTCCTCAAGGCAATGAAGAATGAGACGCTTGGGCACGTAGAAAGGCTTATGTTGATTTAGAAAAAGCACGATGTGCTTGCAGCATCCCAAGATCCACATAAGGAGAAACTAAAAGACATTGGTAAACTCTTTACATAGAAAATGGATCTCATTGAGGGGATGGTCTCTAGCATGGCTAACATTATTAGACTATTACAGAATGAGAAGGAAAACATGACTCGTGATGAGATGGAAGCCATAGTACATATGCTCCTGATAAAACTAGCCAAGTGTTGAGTGACTAGAATGAATTGGAATTAGAGATTAAAAATGAATATCCAAAGTTAATCTTACATGTAGAAGATCAAGGCGTCGAGTAGTCTATCATTATTTGTACAAGTACTTCCTTTATTGTTTCATTCTTTATTCATTATTCTTGGAGAGATAAGTTTGGATTACCCATTTTCAAAGACGGAAATAAAATTAGTGTGGGGTAATGTTGAGTTAATGAAATGCAACTTAAATATGAAATCACATGAGGATTGGGCGTTCGAACATAGGGTGCACAGGAGCGCGTGGAAGTATAGCAGGACACGGCACACCCAGGAACAATTTGAAATTAGGACTTATTCATTTCCATATTGGGGATAATTTTGGACATAAAGTGTGGAGAACATTTTACAGAAGACTTACAAACCACGCAAAGCTATTTTGGGACTAGCAGAAGATCAAGCACCATGCAAAGTTTTGGAACTAATAATAGGATTATACTACAGTTGTATTATTATATAATCTATTATTAGCAAGCTTGCATGCTTTTGTATTCTCATGTAAGGGTGCATGGATATTATTAGCATGTAGCCTATTTTTGAAGGTGCATGGGTGGTGAAGGGCAAGTCCCCACCCCTATAAATATGTAGTGATTTGCACAGTTTAGACAATTTTGATATTTTTGTAGTGTTATGTTGCGAGTTTGTTAGTGCACATGACTATGGTGACTTTATTATGTATGTAAGAAGATTCTGTGTTTTACAGTATTAATGTAATGGATCTTATTGGCTATATATTGGTTTTGGATGTAACTAAACATGGATCTTGCATGGTAAATCTAATTATAGTAATTTTTTAGTTATTCCTTCATATGGTTTATATCTAGATCTAGTTTATGCACAATGGTTTAATTTATTATCTATTATGGATCTGAAATATACATTCATTCATGCTAACATCTTGTAAAATCTTCTCTAAAGAGGGACTTGATACCCTTGCACACTTCGGGTGAGTGCTCAGTTAAGGCTAAGTGATGTGCCAGTGTGCTTTGGGTTGTTGGTGGTAAAATCTAGGCTACATCAAGGAACCCTATGGAGGTATCAACACTATGGGGTTAATTATAAATAAAATAAGTGTGCAATATTTATGCTAACCAAAGGAAATCATGTAACATGAATCAAAAAATTGAAATACAATATGCTAACCTAGCATGTCCATAAAATACTAAGCTAACATAGAGTATGTAATGAATGTAAGGAACTACTAAAACGTGGGTTGGATCACTTACCTATTGGGGGTGGTCGTTGATGCAATTATCTCCCAAAGGACCATACACAAAAAGAGAACAACTTTCAAATGGATAAGGGAAAATAATCCAGTCCTAGCTCACTATAGATGACCCAAAGTGCAAGTTAACCAATCCAAGCTAGAAGAATCTCCAAGCCAAGAGTTAAGATGTAAGACATCTAGAAGCTGAGCAAGCAGCTACAAGTTAGCATAGAAGAGTAAAGATAATGGTGAGTTCCTTTATGAAATTATGTGATATTTCTAATGTACAAATAGGATTTGATGTATTTATACCGATTCCATCACCCGTGGGAAAATACGTTGTTGGGGATTTTAAATTTGCATCAACGCAATCACCCATGGGTGACGACATTGACAAGGAAGGAAAAAGCGATGGGGGTGTGTAAAAATTCATGAAGAAAATGATGCAAAATGAAATAAGAGGGGTCATGAGCAAGAAATATGTCAGAGGAATGTGAGGAAAATAAGAGGAATATGAGAAGAAGAAACACATAAGTGGGACCAAAAGTTTTTCTCCCTCCATGTATCATTCCTAACCCAATGGTTACATGAATAACTATACACTTGTCCCGAAATGAGAACCTTAAGGCACTTTTTCCAGAGATAGATGCATTCACAACCTCTAACCTAAAAAGATAAATTATTAGCAATAGGTATGAAAATAGGAAACGTAAAAATTTAGATGTATACATATTCCCCAATTGTTGATTACTGCATGTCGCAATATTGAAACATGGGGTAGTCAGTAGAAAGAACAATACATAACACCAAAACTGAAAGTACATGATAAAAGTAAAAAAAGAGTAGCTAAAATGAAATATACTTACCAATGTGTACCTGATAGTGTCGATCATCTTGCCACGTACGAGCACAAACCATGCTGTTAGAACCCTGAAGAAGTAAAACTGAAAGGAAACACTAGAGAAGATCATCAATAAAATAATACATAAATCACCTAGCTAGGGGCCCATTGGATGAATGTCATGGATTTGAAATTTGGAGATGAGGGTCGAAAAAGTGTGATTCTTGGCCAAAAGGTGAAGTAAGGCATGTAATATGTCAAAAATAATGGGAGGATGTCACGATCCCAACGGAAACAATGATGGATTTTGTAGAAATTGGGAACCAAAATAACATATATTTAAAGATTAAGGCTGATTGCAGAAATATTGATTAGAAAAATTGAATTTATATATGATTTTTAAGGTTTATTTTCTTATTGTTATTTTTTGAATTAAGAGAAATGACCTCTGGAATTCTAAATTTAGAGATTGACATGAAGAGATGGCATGAGTACGAGGAGGGGATATCGACGAGGTGGTGCACGCGACGGAGCACAACCATGGGTAAGGTGATGCATTTAATTTTTTTAGGTAGATTATTAGCAATGTGATTTTTTTAGAAATGAGAAGGAAATAGGATTCCATTTTTAGTCAAACTTACGTCATTAGGAAGGGTAGGGAAAAAATCAAGTGGGTTTAGAAGGTATTTTCTTTTAGCTTTTTCATTTTGTACATTTTTACATTTTAATTTTTAAAATTCATGGGTGTATGGATTTAGACGCCATCCGCCCCCCTGAAACAACAAGGCCAATGCATCAAGATAGCTAGAAATTTATTACAGGAGCTGATGGTGTAGGAGATATTATACGACATAAATATTATTATGATTTTAAATTTTAGTTTGATTTTTGAGGAATCTAACGCCTGGATTTTATTGATTTGTGAGTTTAGGAGGATCGTAGGATCCACCTATGGAGAGTGGTGGATATAGCATTATTGAATGCCATGATTACCAAATTGATAGATGTAAATACATTGTAGTTACATAGATGGGGATTTGGAGGCATCATATAGATTCCCATGATACTGTTGAGTCTAGATTTACTGTAAATGTTTTTAGTAGCATGGGAGCCTAGGGCCAATACCTTGCTGTGGTGGGTAGGCGAGATAGTGGAGATGATTGTGACACTTCAGGATCTACATGGGATATTGGGACTATCGATAGAGGGAGCTCACATGTATTTCAATCTCACCATGTATGTAGTAGAGAGGAGAGCATTGGATGTATGGGCCATAGGAAACAAGCCATACAATGAGGGGATGTTCAGTGTTAGGTGTAGTGCAGTACACATTGCAAAGATTCTGGCCATCCAAAAGGTGGTTATGGGAATTATCGTGACATGAAAATTGTGCCACAAGGAAAATGGTACAATTCCATTTTATTTGGTAAAATTGTGTAGATATTTGATAGATAAGGATGTGTTATTCAACTAGGGGACCACTATATGGGTGCAACTGGTGCACGATCTATATAGGGTCTGATAGAGGGAACAAAGGGCCATAGGTCCTGTGATATTATTAAAACCCTAGATATATGAGATATTTCCCATGTATAGGCCCATAGGGATGCCCCTAGTCATAACAGCAGATGTCATGAGAGTACTCCAGTAGGCACAGGGGCCGATAATGAGAGCACTTTTAGATTATCAACCACTATGAAAGGTACATCTAGATGAGGTCATATGGGAGCCATATACAAGGAATGTGGATAAGTGGCCTAGTTGGACAAATGTAGAGGACTTAGAGATAGCTGAGGAGGTGACATGCCATTATTTGCATTGGGTAGAGACTCATCTGATAGACAGGGTACCTAGGTAGTTTGGGAGGCCCGAGCCTGCCATGATACCACCACTACTACCCTATAGATAACGACATGCAAGAGAGGTTATGAGAGTAGTGGATGGAGTACCAACATTTCAGCCCCAGAGAATACAGGCCGTAGGTAAATAGGGATGGAGGCAAAGATGGAGAGGTGGGAAGCTCAGGACCCACCAAATATTATTGCAGTAGACAAATCAGATGAGGGCTTGAATGGAGGACCCACTAGCCCATACCCACAAGTGGGAAATATGGGCGTAGCTATTCCCAACACTAGAGAGGAAAGATAGTTAGGGACATGGCTGAGAGAACATAGGATACAGCATCCAAGAAGTGGTTACCTAAAACCATTGGGTATAGAGATGGCCCTATAGCTATGAGACATACCTAGGGCTCGCCAAAGAGGAGACATGATTTGGGTACCCTGAGATAGATGGGCATAATATGTCAGGTAGATATTGTGGAGTTTTGATGAGGTTAAGGCAATATTGGGTGGTCATGGAGATGACAAGACCATTGTTGAGTGAGTCAGGAAGCCAGGCATGAATGTGATGATTTAATTATTATTATGTAGATGATTAGATTTGATAACTTATATTGATATTGATGAGTGAATTTGTTGGGTTTTGTCGAGTGGACGTAAGAGGAGTGACACTCTCTGATTGAGAGTGCATACCATGATATCTTAGATCCAATGTTGGATTTCCAGGATACCTCAATCATGGTAGACCCCATAGTGCCATCAGGTGGGGAGTCAGTAGATAATTTCAATTAGTGGGAGAGGCTATCAGAAAACTGTGAAGGTTTAGAGATGTGTAGGTGATGGAAGATACGAGAAACATATATATAATTTTGTAGAGTTAATTCCAAGCACAAGGTTCCTTGGTTCAGGATAAGGTAGCACACTTATCATATTTCAAGAGCATTATAGAGAGGATCACGAGGCTAGAGGTACAAAGAGCACAAGGAGAGGCCTCTAGATCTTGATCTAGGGTGAAGCATATAGCTCACATAGCCCAAGGATCTAGCACAGAACCTTTGGAAAAAATCATCCAAAGACCACTCCAAGGGGGTGAGGATGTTTAAGCCACCTATATAGAGATAATTTATCATGATGGATTGTGATTTATTTTGTCGATGTATAAAAGAATTGATTCTATATATATATATATTGATTATGTTGGTGAATATTAAAATTGATGGATGATAATTTATGTATCACTTTCCTCTATTTCTTGTGCATGTATTTAGTAATACTCATGGTACTTAGGAATAACGATAATGATGATTGGGTAAGAAAGCTAGTTAGATGAGAGATAAATATAAGCAAGTTCAAAGACCTAAGTGAGGATGCACAAACCATGGAAATCCACCTAAGGAAATCCAGAGCGAAGTATATCCAAAACAATTGGAATCAAGATCATGACATTCTAATGGTAGGAAATTTTAGGGAACAAGAAATTGATGATAAAACCAAGTGGGGTGGATAGCCCAAGCAAGGATAAGATTGGTGCAGATGTGAAAAACATAAGGGGGGCCGAGAGCCTTAGAAAAGATGAGAGCCTGGGCCAAAGAAAATAATCAAGGTATGCTTAAGAGTGGTGCTTAGCCACGATGGGTGAATGATCGTAGAGTATCAATGATGATATCACCTACTTGGTTTAAGATATGAATACGTGCATGAGTCATGAGGTCCTCAATAGCATATTGGGTAATGATTACTTGATATAATTTAGATCATGTGGAAAATAGGGTTTCATCTATGCAGTATTCTAACTGATCAAGGATGCCACATAAATTTTCATCAAGAGATGGGCGAGGCTTAGGGCTAGGTGGAGGCCCATATATAGGTTGTGGTCTGGATGGTCTAAGGGTAGGTGGGCATCTTTGAGAAGAGTCAATTCTACACTTTTTTCCATGTGAACAGGACTTGTGAACTAGACACTTGCAACACATGAACCAATAGTATGCATTAGTATGGAAACATTAACCATGGTGTGAACAATATAATGGGGATAAGGTGAAAGGCCATGTAGCCTTTTAATCTTGATATTGTATCACCTCAGCTTCAATATTTTTCATGTGCTTTTAATAGGATTTACAATTAGACACATCATTCCATGGAGCCTCATGTCATGTATTGTATGGCTCCACCTCAGAAAGCGGAGGAGCCATAATTGTGAGGGGTAAGGGATGATGTGAATGATCAACATGGGTTAGCATAGATTATGTTGGCACATCTGGTGCTTCGTCACCCATGATATCATCATCTTCATAGTCAAAATTAGATATAGGCTCCCCTTCATTCAGATTAGGAAGTATACTAGATGATCTAGTACTGGAGTTGAGGGGAGAAGATTAGGTTTGCAGAGTTGTCTAAGGCCCATGCACTAGTCTGCTAGGAGAAGGCTCAATCGAATTTGAAGGGTCTTCTTGTATAAGAATAACATTCACATCACAAGAGCACACTTTTAAGAGATATTTTGCAATGTTGGACCTCTTTATCCCAAATTTGGTGTAACTAGATAAATGGGGATTGTACAGAGCATAACCATCATCATAGTCAAGGATTATAGTATCTATCGTGCAAGAATCAACTGTGATTTCAAGTTGAACCTTTTGTTCAGGTGTAGGTTGACGTGTTCATGAAATAGTAGTGGGAATTGATGGCTCCTTCTTGTGAGGTCATAATTTATGAGGAAGTTACGAGATGAAAAGATCTAGTAGGTAAAAACTATTTATTCTAACGGTAATCTCATCATGTTCATTATCATCAGAATCTAAGAGATTAGGAGGTGTATACCCAACTAGCTCTAGATGACCCGCATTACCACGAAGGGACTCAACATGATAATTAAAACATTGATATTCACATAATGGGCTAGGTGATAACTCTTAAAGGGTGGGGAACTTATAAGTTCCCTTTTGTTGGAGAGTACCGTAGTTCCAAGGATTCATTTCACCTTGGATATTATAGATTTCCCCTTGGCATGTGAACTTAACACATTGATATGTTGAACAGGAAACCGCACGCATCCAGTAATTCCATGGTCAACTAAGGAGAATGTTGTATGATAAAGGAAATTTGAATACCATAACCTTTGCATTCATTGTCCTAAGGGATGGTGATTATAAACCAAATACAACCCATAAGTGGATTTTACGGACAATCATACCCTTGACAAGTAGTACATGTGGTATTGAGAATGTCTATTGAGTATCCTAGAGCCTTAATGAATTATAAAGAGGCCACACAAGTGCCAACACAATCATCAATGAGGAAACACTTTACTTTGTTTTGACCAATTTACACATAAATAAAGAGTCGAGGATCGTCCACCCAGAGCAAGAGGTTGTTTGGAATTATGGCTACTACGAGAAAATGGATGCAGGTTTGGACATCAGTGGTACAGTCCATACAAATGGATATTTCCTCACACTGATGTTGGATACTCCCTTCTAAACCATGCAACATAAGAGATTTCCCCAAATTAGGAGGGAAAGGAATTTTCATGTCAAATAGCATAGTCATGAGATTCTCGTGATGGTGAGGTGATGTGTGCATGAGATCTAAAAAGGGGATTGGTCCATGTATCTGATAAAGTGCTTCCAAAGTATCACACTCATCATGGTTATTCTAAGAAGTAGGATGAGAGCGTTTGGAATCCTTAGAAACATGCTCATAAGGGGAGGAGTGATTAGAGATACTTCATAAATATATTTTTTCTTATGCTTGACACCATTGTCCTGGTCGAAGGCATATGTGGTTGGAAAAATAGTTTCAGATGCCTTGGGCTCTGTAGTAGTTTTGTTACAAGGGCCAATGACATCTATGGAAGATGGTATTCTAACTTTAGGAGTCTAATTTTGGAATACATATGGATAAATGAATTTGTGAGTCCTAGGATGAACTGATAGAGGGTATTTTGGCTCAATATATTTTATCACATGCCTCACATCATTTATAGCCACTATGTTCTCAAGAGGATAGTCAGGATCAATTATATTTGTTGTGGCATTTTCCAATTTCTTAGATCTCTCACCTGAGCTATGATTTCGCATAGGGTTAAAGAAAACTTTAAGTTCTTAATTGGCTTGATTAATGGCATTATTTCAATACTTTTGTCTTTGAGTGTCACAATCCTTGACTGCTTCACTCAAGCACTCTCTATAGATAGCCTCATGTTCAAATTGAGGGCATAAACATAAATTTATGGAAGCTATACGGAGGGCATGATAGTTCTCATGATATTTCCCCCAATTGGCATGCCACCAAAAATAATTGTTTTCATCATGCCATTGGGGAATGGGTAGAGAAGGATCAAGGATCTGACTAAAGTGTTTAGGCATATGATTTCTCAACTCATCCTTAGTTAATGGTTGATAATGGTTAAGTTGGCTATTATTATTAGTTTTTTTATCAATAGAAAATATGTTTCTATTTGTAGAATCCATGAGAGGAATGGTATCTCAGACCCCATCATCTGTGGCATTCTTGTTCTTTGATTTTTTTAGGATTTGTATCTATTTATTTTCTTGGTTCTTAGGAGGAGCAAATTTAAACTCCCTCATGAGATAATATTTTCTTTTCGATTATTCAAAATCCTCATCTAGGGAGGTAGGAGAAAAGGACCTAACCTTATACTAAAGGTGAGCTTCTAAGGCTCGAAGGAAGATTTGGAAAATACTATCATTTGGAATATTGTGTTATGCCTTAGTAGATAAATTTTTCCAACGCTTGATGAAAAATTGCGTTGCTTCATTCTCATGTTATTTGTAGTTGATAAAATAATTAATATTATTTTCAGATAAATCATGATATTGAAACTCATTAACTAATTTTTTTACAGAGATTATAACTCCAATATAGAGTTAGGGGGTAAAGTGTGATACTAATCCAAGGCATATTCAGTAAGATTTTTAGCTAAGAGTTTAGCAGAGGCATAGGAATTGAATTTTATCCACTTTGTAAATATTTCCAAATGCCTTAATGTGTAATAAGGGATATATTGACCCATCATATGAAATATAGGGGCAATACCTCTAATATCCATGCTAGCAATGTAGGGTGCTACCAGCTATTGTTAGACTACCCTTAAGACTTTCTTGTGAATGGGAGGCTACACAATAGGTGCCCCATTAGGTCCATTGGGTAGGGGTGGGGAAATTTCACACCTAAACCCCATATTATGATGTTTAACCATTTGTACCATATTGGTTTAAATTTAAGGAGTTGGGCCATGGTGACAGTTTATTGTTGACTCATCTTTTCTATGACTTGAAGGATAAGATTAGTGGGATTAGAACTAGAGGCATTCATAGATGAGCATACCATGGTAGCCTTCTCATTATCCACCCTATCGTCAAGTTTCTCAAAGAAAAATTCAAGAGGGTGCTTATGAATTACTAACTCAAATTCCATTTTGTATTGAGGAAACTTATCAAGAAATTTTTAGATTTCAGGTGGCAAGTTAGAGATGTCCTTAATCTAAATCTCTTCTTCCTCACCTGAGATATTATTATTGTGGGTGTTATACTTTTTCCTATTGGCTCTTACCATGAAAGATCCTGAATAGAAAGGAAATCCTTATGCTAGATAGTTAGTTTCTAAAAGTGACTATTCACTAGAGTTAGAGAGCTCCATGTCAAGATACTCCATGATGGAGTGTTAATCTATCTAAGAAGAAGCTTGGAAAAATTGGATAACGACACAATAGGCCATGCAAAAAGTGTTTCACTGGGGCCGATGGTGTTTGTGGTAAATATTATATAGGACAGATAAGATCGGCCATGTACAGTAGTGAAACAAGGGTTTATGGCATCTATGAAGAGGTTAGGGCAAGAAAAATAGGATCCTACCTATCCAAAAATCACATAGGAGCTGATGGCATTTGGAAAGATTGATTTTTGGAATTTTTTAGAATTTTAAAGAGTTAAACAAGACAAAAATGAAAATTGGGTACTTTTAACAGGTTGTTCTCAATTAGAAGGAATAAAATAGGATTCAATTCAAGTTCACCAAGGATGTATGGTGTGCAAAAATATTTCTAAGCACCATGCACTCTTATCATATGTTCAACCAAGGCATTCGAGGAAACAAGTGAGGGACACACTAAGACTAAAACACAAATGGATAGAATTAAAGGGGGTACAGGGACTGCTATGATCGCATACACCAAGGGAAGTAACCCTTACACTAGGACAAACTAATCTTTCCAAATCCTTAGGTTGAAGAAGAGGAAGGAACCCTATGGAGGTATCAACATTATGGGGGGTAATGATAAATAAAATATGCATGCAATGTCTATGCTAACCAAAGGAAATCATGTAACATGAAGCAAATAAATGAAATACAATATGCTAACCTAGCATTTCCATAAAATACTAAGCTAACATTTAGTATGTAACTAATTTAAGGAACTAATCTAAGTAAAATGAAAAAGTGAGTTAGAGAACTTACATGTTTGGGAGCGGTTGTTAATGAATCTATCTCCCAAAGGACTATACACAAAGAGAGAACAACTTTCAGGTGGAGAAGGGGAAACAATCTAGTCCTAGCTCACTATAGATGACCCAAAAGTGCAAGCTATCCAATCCATAGAAGAATAATATCCAAGCCAAGATTAAAGATGTAAGAAATCCAAAAGTTGGGAGAGAAGGTGCAAGTTGGTGTAGAAGAGAAAAGCTAATGGAAAGTTCCTTTGTGCAATTATGTGATTTTTCTAACGTGTAAATGGGATTTGAGGTATTTATATTGATGTCATCACTCATGGGAGAAGGTTTTGAAAGGGATTTTGAATTTTTACCAATGCAATCTCCCACATGTGATGGCATCGGTAAGGGAGGAAAAAGAAAGGGGAGATGTGAAATGATTCATGAAGAATAATAATGATGCAAAATGAAAGAAGAGGGTTCATGATAAAGAAATATGTCAAAGGAATGTGAGGAAAATAAGAGGAATATGAGAAAAATAAACACATAAATGGGACCAAAAGTCTTTCTCTCTCCATGTATCATCCCTAACCCAATGGTTACGTGACTAACCATACCCTCGTCCTAGAATTATCACCTTAAGGAACTCATTCTAGAGATAGATGCATTAATGACCTCTAACATGAAAAGATAAATTGTTAATAACATGTATGAAAATAGAAACCGTACCAAAATTAGGTGTATACAAATTTCACTAAATTGCCAGAGGGAATGGACCAGAATAATAGAGCTGGCCTCCCCCATGAAATCTTACAAATCACATCATTTGGGAAAGGGGAGGGATACCCAACAACACAGGAAACATCTACCATGGAATAAGTTGGAGGTGGTATGGGAGAAGGGGTAAGATAAGAGGTTACTATAAAATAAGTTGAGAAAATCCAAATTGAAAAGATCATACCTACTAAGGGTGAAAAATATAGTATTATGCAACCTGGTCAACCGATGTTGAAAAAAAATTAAAAATTTATTGCAACTCATGAAGTAGCATAGTAGTAGATCCAAAAATAAGAGAAACAACAAGTTGATCTAACTAAGAAGCCTTCTCCATCTAGAAAATAAAATGTTGAGGACACAATAAATATTGATATAAGCACTCAACCCTCTTCAAATATGATAGAAGAAGAGGTGAAGGACTTGGGGAAAGATGGGGGAAAAGTTCAAGAACAACTTTTCAATTCATCTAATCTACAAGGGACATAAATAGAGAACTCAAATCTTGTTATCCTTGCACCCAAGGAAAAATGATAGTTCCTATTGGTCCCAACTACAGGAACATGAAGGACATAGCATTAGAGCTAAAGGTTGGTTTGAAAAATCCCTCACAAAGAGGAAAAGAGTAAGATTATAGGTAGAGGAAAATGAACTTAAAATTTTCATCTCTTTAAGGCCATCCAAGGCACCAAAGAAAGCAAGAATTCTATTAAGAACAATGGTGGGTTATTAAGGAGAAAGGTTTGTGGATGTGGCCACCCCTAAAACTGATGCTTTAAGGAATGAATTTTTCCCATCTAATTATCAAGTCACAAAGGTTCCACTTGGAAAACCAGCCACCGAAGTTCTAAAACATGAGGTTACTGTGGAACTAGGTAGAATTTTTTAAAATATGGATAAAGAAAAGGAAACCAAGAAAAAAATTAAAGTAAAAGTTGACATCTTGTCAACCTACATGCAAATGTGGATATATTCTCCATTGGAAATTCAAGAATCTTTTTCAAACATAACCCCATAAGCATTAAATACTTTTGATGATTTGAAACATATGGGCTAGGCCACCAAAGAGAGGGAGAAGGAATTGACAAGAATATGTAGTAAATTCCTCAAAGATATAATTGAATGTTACAACCAATTTTATAAGAAAATATATGCATGTAAGGTACTAACTTACAATTACCAAATAGAGGTTGAATATTGGGATGGAATGTTACCAAAGCTTGAGGCCATCACAAGTATGTATGATGAGGTGGTGGAAAAGGAAGGAATAATACCCTTAGATTTTCAAGGGAGACAATATGAGTACAAGGGGGATATCAAACTAAGAATGGACACTTTGGGGGTTATATAAGAAAAATCCAAAATATGAGGGAGAAAGTGGGAGTGTACATAGATGAAATTGATTCCAAAAGTGAGAAAATCCTTTCCTCAAAGATACTTACTCCAGTATTTGTAAACTCAGAAAAGATAATAGAAATTCTCTAATATCATATTGCAAGGGAGTTAGAATCTCCAAAGGACTTTAAATATTCTTTTATTCAAAAATTCATCCATTTAGAAAATTATATTAATAAATTTTCCAGAAGAATTAATAAAGTAATATCTATTTGAGTTGAGTTTGATAGTGTTATATCCAAATAGGAAATAATCTTCCTTTACCATACGGGGCTAGATGAGTACCCCATTTTTGGGGATGTTTGAACACCTTGATACATATAGGAATAAATAAGAAAATAAGGTAGAGGGTGAACAAATTTATCTTGACCCTCCTTAGGCATATTATTTAATATTTACTCCCCTCCTCATTATTTATTCCTTTCCATTCATTATTCTTTTGAAAATGGAAGAATCAAATCAAATGATGGAAATGAGTAACAAACTCTTCCTAGGAGAACATGCATGGAGGAGACAGGGAAGAAAAATATAAAAAGATTTTGTTCTCAATATAAGTATTCTCCACTCCTCCATGGACTTCAATCATGGTTCAGAACCATTCCAGTTGGGTGTATAAAAGAAGGATTTTTTCAATTGGAATAGCTCATCCATCCACTTGATGGACCAAGGATCAAATGTCTTGTGGTTTTATTGCTTTCAGTGTTCATAGGGGGTCTCTAGGAATTTCTCTTATAGGATAAATTTTGTATAAGAATGAAGGCATGCCTTCATTTTATGGGTTCTAATTTTGGGTTTGTGCTAAGGTGACTACATTGTATAGTCAATAGTAGGCATTGAGAGCATTTTTATATGTCTCTCTTGTCTAAATTAAAGCACACATAACCGTTTTACATGCTCCAGTCAAACATTCTCGAATGTAAATGAGAGAATAGTTGATGAACACAATTTTGTTGTAATATTATGCATGTTGAATCAATGAAATACAAAGGAGTTCTTTCTTGTTGTTGATTAAGATTGGTCATTGAATAAATATTGTGTTGTAGTGTTACCTTACAATATTTCTTTAATTTTAAAATCCTTTATGCAATATCACTTTAGAGGTGACTTATTACATCCCTTGAGTGTATTTTGGGTGTTATGAATTGATGCAACAAATATTTTTTTGAAGTCTTATGCACAAGTGTTTGTGTTGAATTTTCAAAGGTTATGTGTTAATGTTTGTATGAATTTGGTATCAATTAATGTAAACTCCCCTTTTAAGGTCATGTTCTCTTGATTATGTCTCTCTACATTCTGATACAGACATGTTGAAATGGTTAGCACTGGTAATTCTCCCCATTAGATCCACCACCCCAACTTAATTTAACTGAGTACCATCATGTCCTACCCCTGCAAATCACATTACCTTTGCCTATTTTACATGTTTTTTCTTACAAATCACACTCATCCCACATATTTCAAGTGTATTTTCCATTATGTGTGAATTTTAACATCCCAACATCATCATATCCCAAGTTGTCAATTATTTCTTCAGAAATGATATATGTAATCACATTTTATCTATCTTCAGTGGCTTTTGTCTGATGTATTAAATGTTTACAATGCTTGTGTCACCATTATTTTGAATAAGCATTACCTTTAATGGTTTAATTTTATATCAAATTGAGGTTCTAACAAGTCTGAGGGTTTGATATATAATATATCCCTCTCTATCAAACCACCCCTCAAGTCCTCTCACCTTGGTTAAGGTAGAGCCATAAAGTAGTAGGATAACAACCACATCTTTATTTGTGTGTCTCCCTATCATTCCCATAAGGCATGGTCAAGGTAGATAGACAAAAATTTCTTTTTTTGCAAAACAACACACTAAGAGATCTATCTCTTCTCCTTGTTCCACCTTTCCATCACCACCTTATTTGGGGTGTTAGATTGGGAACCAACAGGGTGATTACATTATCTTATCATTGTACAAAATTGAGTGTTTGACTATTTCATACACTTGTGTGATTACATGCTCTTATTACTTTTTGATATTGACTAATTTTACTTCTATGTACATATGTGTGATTACTATGTTATATTTTCTTCTCTAATGCATTTAGACACTTAGATGATTTGTGATTATGCTCTTTCTTATTACCCTATACACTTATATGATTTTATTTATTTTTACACTTGTATGATCTTTTTTTTTTCTCTACGCACGTGTATGTGTTATTCTCTATTTACTATGTGCAATTTTATGTTATATTATTGTTTATCATATATCATGGAATTCTATGCATGATTTTCTATTGCTTGTTTGATTTATACTCATTCACATTGTGTTCCTATTACAATACCCTAAATCTATACCAATGTCATTTGGCTATTATCATTGGCATTCATCTCATACAATTTCATTTTATGTGCTTAATTAACATATTCCTATGTACACCTCACTTATTTTAGCACTCCTTTTCTACTAGGTGAAACTTTCTACTCAACTTTGACACATCAAAAACTTGTTTATTACGTATAGCACATATTTAGTCATATGGCCACCTTCTACAATGTCCATCACAAATATTGCACTTTTCTAAGACAAAACCACCTTTTAGGGAAAAAATTGGGCAATAGTTTTGTCCAAGCCTAATTTTTTTCTTCAATCATTCAACAATCACTTTTTCAAAAGCAAATGTTATCCCACCAAGCCTAATTTCAACTATGTCAAAATTTGTTTTGCAATAGCTACATATAAAAGTGAAATCATTCTACCTATTCAAAGGTCATCAATCTCTCACATCTTGTACACTTAGAAGATAGTAGAAAAACACCCAATTACAAAATCACTATTTATAGTACATAATCTAAGTAGTGAGTCTAAATAAATATTACACATATGCCCTAGGTCATTATCACAAGAAAAAGTATAAACCTAAAGATAATTTCCTAGTGTCAGAGGTATTATTTAGGTCTTCATTTCCAACTACATTTTTATCAAAAAAAAATTCACACATTCACAGAGTGGAAGAATTACATCATTTTAAGGCCTCTTTGAAGGATTCTTAAGTAATAATATCTCAACTCAATAGAAGGTTAAGGAAAATTTTCCACTATTAACTTACACATTTTTCATGTCCTATAATAAGAGGGTAAGTTATCATTTGAGTAAAAATAACCCCTAATTTACTATAGATATGTAAATAGGCCTTTCTTACACCTAATGTTCCAATTATGGGGGCATCATATGGTCCTCCAAGATACTATATCTACACAATACGTGGCTTCCATAATTATACCTAGTGTATCCCATATGGTTCAAGACTTTATCCTTATTTTTTATTTCCAAATACTTAAAAATGTGCAAGCACAAATATGTATCCTATCACAAAACTAATCACAAGTCAACATGAGATCCATTGGGTTAGTAAATAACCCATTAGCACATGAGGTTCTCAAATATCTACTACCACCTAGATTTAATTCATTAATATTATCATATTATGATAGTAATATTGATCCACAATATAACCTTTTCAATTTCATGGTCTCCTTTATGGAATATATGTAGGCTATGGGCTCATAGAAGGTATGGTCACCAATGATGAAAAAGAGGATACACAATGTTGTGAAGACAAAGGGAAGCGAATGTAAGAAGAGGAATAAGATGAAGATGACCAAGGAATTAATTATAATGAAAAACAACCTCTTCAATATATTCTCTCAAGATTCCAAAAGGGTAAAACCAGAGAATAATTATTCTATTGGAATTACCTCAAGAATACAGTCAAAACAAAAAGTATAAAGAATTTTCTATACTTTAATTTGGATGCTTACACAAACTATCACCTATTATATCATGCATAAGGTCCTGAATTAAGATGTTGAGGGAGTGGGAATGGCCTTTGCACAAAATTTCTAGATTTCAAAGACACATGTGTGGGATATTCTACTTAAAAACTACCATAGAGGTTTAGCAAAAAAACATCACCAATAACATAGACAACCAATTACAAAGGGTAAAATTTTCGAATTCAACCAAGGAGCTTCATGAGACAAATCAAAATTTGGAGAAGATCTCAAATCAGCATAAGGAGATGATTGATAAGGACATGTTTGTAGGTACCCCAAAAATACCCATTAAACATTACAACATCCGCAAAAAATATTAAATCCATTATTCACTCATATCCCACTTCTATAATTAATTTAATGAATTCTATTACACTCATTATACACTATACACCCCTTCAAATAATTTAATTATCTATTTAAATAAATAACAATAATAATTATGTACTCGTCTTCACTTACCTAGCTAACTCACTCAGGTTGACTAGTCACCCCACTCAAGTTTTAGAATCCTAAAAACATGGAAGCAAATATGCATCTACAACTAATTTTGGAAGAATTCAAGAGCCAACTAATTTTAAATGAATCCCCTTAATTTCTCATTCAAATATCCAACTGCACAGATTAAATCAACCATGTTAAATAAGGAAATTTAAATCAATATCCTACAACTCAATCAATTCCACCTTTTGCAATCCATGGATTCTTCTATATCTATAAATAAGAAGCTACATTCCCTCTCAAATCATCATTGGAAGTTTGAGGAATTTTTAGCGTCACGATGTTAAATTTCCATTCAATTTTACACACCGTTATGGTCCATTTGATCAATAATCTACCCATCAATATAATCATTCATTTTCATTACTTGTATCTCAAATCTAATTCCATTTGGAACACTTTTGGAGAAGCCACATCCTCATTTGATCATAGAGATTCAAAAATATTGATGCTTCCTTCCCATATTTAACCAATCTCATCTGAGGTTGTAAGGAGATACGAAGGAAGAATCGGGTTAGCACATTGTGTTTTTTCTTTCTTTATTCTGTATTTTCTATTGTATACATTTTGGCATGTCTGGTGGGACACCCACACATTTATATTTATTTTTTGTGATTCTAATCTCATTTTCGTGTTTCTTTTGTTTTTTAAGGACTATTGACTAATTTTTAGGTCATTTTGTGAGCTGATTTGAGAGCAGTTTCCAAAAATTAGGATTTTTTAGCCATATTTTTCTTTTATCCTGTAACTACATATTTTGCATTTGTCATGTCTTCTCATGTAGTAGCATAGCATGTGATCTACAATAGCATTCTTTTTCTAACTCTGTGATTGAAAGGTTGCATTTTATTCTTTAAAAAATTAAATGTGTTACTCGCATTCCCCTGGATGTGTAGCATGCATGTTATTTCTTCCACATTGCATAAATGCTCGAAGTACATGCACAACAACATGATGGTGGCTATTCCTAGTATACCATATAAGTACCCTATTTTATATATTTTAGGAAATTACTTTAGTTCCAGCAAGCTAAAAATGACACTTCATAGTGAAGCACAACATTTCAAACTTCTAAACTGAGTTTTATCATATTCCTGTTCTTATCCCATTACATTGTGTGATAAACATTCATACCTACATATTATGATTGTTATGTCTCCTTGTTTATCTAGTATGTTATTTAACCATGTATGATACATAACAGTTTAAATGGAATTGTGTGGTGATGGAAACTAATGAACTCTCATTCACATCAAGATCCCGCAATTATTATAACTCCTCATGACTAACAAATATATTTACATTACATCATCAAATATGATGATACTAAGTATCACATTATTTACGAATTTTCCCTATATTTTCAAGGGCGTGAATTACTCACACTCAACATGACACGGTATATGATATCACATTAACATGATCAATTTTTGTCCTATTATGGCTATCCACACACATATGCACATGCGCGCGTGCGCACATGCACAAGCACGCACGCGCACACACGCACACGCACGCACGCACGCGCACACGCACGCACGCACGCGCGCACGCACACACACACACACACACACACACACACACACACACACACACACACACACACACACACACACACACACACACACACACACACACACACAGTTAGAAATAGTGTTCATTATTTGACACTTTCTTTTCTAGTTCTCAACTAGGATGGTACCCAATGATACAACACATTTTATGAGTCCCATGTGATTTTTGAGGAAAAATATTTACCCAAGACCCCAACCTACCATTTCCACTATTTATATCATATTCCATATGATCATTTTTATTACTTATTAATTTATATTTTAGTGTTCTATTTTGAAAATACAAAAATAACATATCATTACAAAAATAAAAAAATTGTAACCTAATTGAGACATGTTTGGTCATTTATATTTAGAAATCCACACTACCTTAGCACTTTTTCTTCATAGAATAAATTAAGAAGTTAAAACCTATAGATATTATACACTTCATGGATCTGACATCATAGCACCCTAGGGAATGTCTACACCAAGCGCATCCTACAAATTGAGCTTACTTTTACCATATCTTTAGCATCTTATAACTTATTATATACTTCTATGTGAAGATATGTATACCACATTGGGGGTATACCTACACTAGGGGAATCTACAAAATAGATTTTTTCATTATTAATTCTTTATACACTATTAGATTATGATCATTACACTTATTTATTACTTATGGAATGTGTTATATCATGTTTTATTTCATGACCAAATTTCTTACTCTTATAAATCACTAGACCATGATTCATTCTTACTTAAGTTAATCATTTACAATTCATAATAGTTTAATGTTCTTTCTCTTAGGCTCCTCTTTTTGTTTCCACGCACTATTTTTTACACCATTGATTACTTCTATATTTTGATTTATTTTACCACTTAATAACTTGTGTGATTACATCCTATGATCACTTGATATCATTACCGAATTTGAATACTCTATTCACTTATGTGATTAGATTCATTAATTTTTTTATGATAAAAATTTATTTGAATTATCTTTACACTTGTGTGATTACGTGATCTTATGGATTTGTGACATTAAATTGTTATAATTCTCCATATACTTGTGTGATCACACGCTTTGATTACTTTATAAAATGGATTGATTTTACTATTATGTGTATATTTGTGATTACTATGTGATACTCTACTTGTATTTCTTTATACACTTTTATATTTTTATGTTATTATCTACTTTGATTGTTTTTTGTAGTTTTATGCTAAGATTTATCTATGCACTTGTATGCTCTATAATCTATTTTATTTGTACACTTATATGTTTTATGTTGTGTTAACTATATGAAATCGTATCCTCTATGTTTTTCTTTCTCTGTGTCCTTCTATGCTTTATGTTATATTTTATCATATACTATGGTTTCATATGCATTATTTTTCATTTCTTGTTTATTTTATGCTCGCTCACATTAGGTACATATTATCCCTTTTATTTCCTTAACACATACATGTTATATATTTATAATGGAATAGATATTCTATGATATGTTACCTTTTATATATTTTGACAAGAATGATCATTGTATCACATATTAGGTATCTTTCTCAATTTATTCTATTAGATCCACATTGTTATGATCTAATTTTATTATGATGCACATTGTCTTTGACACATGTTATATTGTACACATGGTTTAGAACACATGTATTATTGAAATACTTACTCTATATACATTTATTGGTTTCATCTCTATGACCAATGGATAAGTAACATTATGATTATTTAATGTCAACATTACTTATTACACAATGTCTTCTAGCACATTTATTAATAGATCATTTCTTATAACATATTATTCATATAACCTAATTATCACATTTTTTATATAGTCCCATTATTTTATATTCTTATTATTATATTATATCTTATTACACGTGACTTTAGGAATTATGATTGTTACATTTGAGCTAGTCTCATTGGTTGTTGAACTTTATAATTATATCACTACTTAGTAGACATTGGATATTTCCTTTCTTATTACACATTGAATTTGGGCCCCTTGTTTTTTATACTATAAATATCATGTCAATGTTTCTTGTAACATGGATTTATATAATTTATTATTATATACTCATTTTTGTATGCAGTGAATAACAACTAAAAATATTCAATTTGGTCATGTCTTGTCACTTATGTCTTTTTATGATGTCATGTTGTGTCACATCATATCATAGGTTACTATATATCCATTACGTTTTGATTCATGTAATGTTATTATGCTACTCATCCTATCACTACTATGTTATCTTGTTAAAGTATTAGAACATTCTCATGACATGTTTCAATTTTTTGATGATACATAAATTTTGCACTTTAATGTAGATATATTAGGAAAATGCTCATAACATGTTTCACTCTTTTGATGATATATAATTCTTGAGCTTAAAATGTTTATTTCTAAAAAATTCTATGTGTTATTTTCATGTTAGTTGATATATTAGATATGGTTTATACCATTTATGATGTTTCTTATAAAGTTTTTACATGCTTAATAAATTCTCTTTTGAGCTAAGTGATCTTTTAAAACACCGGTTGGGTATATTCTGGGATTTTTATAACACATTCATGCATATTACAAATACAATGCTTCAAATGACACCATATGATTAAAATCACAATATTATTCTAAAATATTAAAAATATTTGACATAAATTGAATTATGACATTCACACAATATTATGTCATATATCACAATCATATACAAATTGGCCTTGGGAAAATCTCAATTATACATGGGTTGGCTATGTGGAAATCCTAAAAGGATGGATTTCCTATTATATAGGATTAGAACGTAGTAATCCTTAACTATAAAATAAGTTATAAAATATAATATTTGAAAATAATTAAAATTCCTGAAATTATACTCAAACAAACCTACATGAGAACCAAATATAAAGTTGTTAACGTAACAAATTTCATCCCTACATTAAATATTAGCTTTGAGTTGTAATTTGAAATAACAAAATACTAGGCTATATAATACCTAGACAATATAATCCTAGTATGAACAAATAAAAATCCAACACCATATATTAAGATTATAATTAGTGAGTGAGAAAAGAGGAAATTTAGGAGACATATCTAGTTATGGGTCCTGACAACTAGGCTTAAATAAGTACCCATTTATAAATAACTAGAAAAATAGAGTTATCATTGATGAAAAAATGTTAGTGTGTAAGTTACCTAAAAACCTAGTAAATACAAAAAAGTGGAGACAATATTACCTTTTTGTAAGGTTTCCAAAGAAGCATGACTAAAAAAGGCATACACTCTACTAATGAAGATATTTAGTTTCTGTTTCAATGTGGTGCCAAATACAAACCTACCCCAGAGCATTGATCTAAAATCAAAATGGGGAGTTCATGTCTAGAAAATAGATTATGAGTTTGCATATTTTATGTGCTTTTGGTGTTATAGAGCATGTCACAATGTTAAAATGTGCCCAAAGGCCAAAGAAGAGGTTGTACTTAAATCCCAAATCAAAAAGAACAAAGGAAACTCTAGGGAAGAGTCGAAAGGTAAAGGAATAATGAATCAAGATGCAAGTGGACCCTCTAAGATAGTACCCATATGGATGAAAATTAATAACCCTTCATAGGTTAAGGAGAAAAGCCTCAAAAATATAGTACCGGTTATGGAGGAAGTTGTTGTATTCGATTGTCAAGAAAATGTCAGCGAAAAGGCTGTTGAGCTAGAAATAGAAAAAAATGGAGGAATTAGTGGAAGTTGTTGCATTAATAGAAGACAATATCATTGGATGGATGTTATATTTTTTACAAAAATACCTAAGGAATCTCTTCTAGAAACTAGCAATAATTGTATCATGTTGGATATCAATCTTGAGGATATTCCCATAGTTGAAGAGGAATTACAGTGTATCTTGAAGACTAATAAAAGTTTTGATAGACATGTATATTCACTTTTAGAAGTGGCTGCTTCTCAAACCGTTGATAACATGTCCAAATATTTTGAACCTAAGATCTCGTCAGTAAGCATAAAGGAAGGGGGAAATGAATTTCTGAAAGGATTGGTCTCCCCTATTTTGATTTTAGTAGAAGCAAAGAAAATCCAAAAAAACACCAAAAACGAAAGTGACTCCCAAAACAAGAGGAGCTTCGAACAAGGAAGATGTTGGGCCAAAAAAGCCTCTCTAGGGAGACCATCTGAGACAGAAAGAAGGAAAAGAGCCTCTAGGAAGGAAAAAATGGAAGGATGACAACGGTCATTGGTGATTAACTAAATATGAAATTGAGATCTATATATATAGTTAATCTAGGTAAGTACAGAAATGCAATAAATGATATGAATTGAAATGTAAATGCTAGATCATTTATTTTGATATTTAAATGAACTAAAATAATTTAAATGGAATGGATAATGTACTAACCTAAAAATGACTTACCTCATTGTGTATCAGGACTAAACAGAATGATGTGCGGACAAAAAATAGTGTGAAGGAACAACCCAGAAAATTACAACTAGTGGTGATTTGCTCAGATTGGGGCACCTGGAGGAGAACTCAGGCACATGTGGGTGACCTAGTCTATAGTATGGGCGCTTTGGCCTGTCGAATATCTCAGGATATGAATTTGACAGTATCGCTAGATATTTACAATATATGTACCTTTGTCATGTGAGTATTGCAATATCCTCACTAATGATTCTGTAAAACCTGTAATGAATATTTACCTTCAAAACCCCATACACAACAGCAAATCCCTAAAAAAGAAAGATGCATATGAAGGGGTCAGACTGACCTTAGCTGCCACAATAGTGGAATTACAACTAAGCATTGTACTACATTCCAGACCCAATGTAGTTTTATGTTCTTTTGTGTGAAATTGTGTGCCTAGGGTGCCTGTACGCACCCAAATTTGCATGTGCTACATTGTCAAAAAATGGTTACAAAACGTCTCCAATGATGATTCATGTCTTTTACTAGGTGTTTGAGCTCCTAAACCAACTTACAATTTATATTTGTGTCCTAGATTGCCTCACTTAACCTTTTCATGCTTTTTCTTAGCTTCCCACTTCTTTTTAGCCCTATTTTGACCTTTAGTGTCAAAATCACCGCCTTGCCTGGGTGATGGTCTTGTAACTGCCACCCAAGTAGGGTGGAGGTTTTGTAACTACCGCCCTGAGAAGGGTGGTGGTCCTATAATCATCACTCCATGTAGGGCGACAGTCCTATGCACATTTTACATAATGATCCAACGTGACTTTAGATGCATGTTGTTTCACTTAACTTCACTTTGCATGCACGTTTATTACCCATTTTGGTTGACTTTAAGCCTAACTACCTTGTGCCAATCTCTTCTGCACTTCTAATTTATGATTGATTGCGATTGATAGTTAAAACTCCCTCTTCACTGTTGATGTGGCACCCTTTGGTTGCCAAATGGCTTCAACCATTTCCTAACCAACCTTCTATAAATTGATCGCTTATTTTCAAGAAAATGGCTAGAGATCATTTTGTGTATTCTTGCATTGTTGAGTTGCCACTTTATTGCTGGAAATTGCATAGCCAAGCTCTGTTCACTTGTGTTATCTCTCTTCCACTTGTATCACTACCACATTGCCATCAAGCTACCACTGCTCCAATGCCTTCTCCCTCTGTTTTTGTTGCAGTCCCAATCCCTTCGAATCACGTGAACATAGGAGAAAGAAAAGACAAGCTGAGGGGACAAAGAACAAAACAGCTAGATTTTCCATTACTCTATGCTTCCAAGTTGGGTTTGATATTGGTTTCTCCAATTCTTTCCTTTGTTATTTCTAAATCTTACGCATGTATTTATATCAAATAGAGTACAAAAGAAGCATTTCAATTATAGCAATCATTCAATAGTCATAGTTAATCGATTCATATAGGAAATACTCCATAGAAATCTTATTTACTTTTGTCGGGGAATTTACAAGGAAGAAAAGCTTCTAAGAAGCTTTGATTTCTTCCCATGCTTCTGAGGTAGAATATAGGAAGTTATATTTGCATCCATAATTTAAAGTGGAGCTTTCATTTAATTAGAATAGACTAGATACACTCAACACATGTGAATACCTACATCGAGTTATTTACTTTTTTAGTTTTAGTGTAGAAGTAGATTTAATTATTTAGAATAGAAGCAATTTGATATCTTTATTTGTAATAGTTTAGTTTAGTTAATTTACTTAATTAGTTTCCCTTCAAGCAAGTAGATTAGATTTTCAAAATTAATCTTGGTTAAAATAGACACTTCAACGTAATTTAACACTTAGATTCGATCAAGTAATCAAGTCATATGAGATTTATGCTACCTGTACTTAGCCTCTAACTTCCCCTTTACTGAATCAGTTACTAGGAATTTACACTACCAAATCTTAGTCACTAACTCTCCTATAACCAGCCATCCATATTTCCACATCAGATGCCTTGGCATGACCTCGGGGAGTCGAGTGCAGTTGAAGGTCACATGTCAATTTTCATCCGTATAAATTAGTGAACCCGATGTGAAGGATTAATTCCTTCTTTTCCCTTACTTTTAGTGTTATTACCTCACCTTTCCATTTTGTCCCCTATTTTGGTAGGTATTTTATACTTTCTAAAATATGTTTGGAAGAGATTTTGGTGGGCCATTTGGCTCTGATAGATATTACACCAACGTTCAACCACAAAAGTCCCCTTCCCTTTCTAGATGGTCTGACAATTACACAAGCAACGTGCAAACCTCCCCTACTTACACTTCAAACCCCATTAGCTATGTAAGGATGGAGGAGGTTGATCAACTATTAAATATGTAATGCGGTCAACCCAATGCAAACCACGTTTTTATCACAAGTGGAATAGGTCATTACCCTATAGTCTTGTCAAAACCTCACATTACTATGCAATCAACAAAAGATGACATTTTTGCATGAATAGATAATCCTCTTCATCAAATAGATGAGTATTTGGATAGAATGAAGGATACAACCTCTAAGATGTTGAATACCTATCCTAAGATTCCTATTTCTGAGGAAGACAAGAATTATAACATCAAAAAATTCATAACAGGGTATCATGATCTTTCTCAACCAAACCCTACACCACAGGAACCCCAACAAGGGACTCAATCCTCTCCCAATGATGTCATTTCTACTTTAGTAGGGAGGATTAGAGAACTAGAGAGTTCCCAACCATCACAACCAACTCATGCAGTAGGGCAGAACATGGGATATCTAGTAGATAACAAGGGATACATTCCTACTAATGAACAACCAATGCAACATCATGTGCAACAAGGTTATCCGGTTCATTCGAATCTGGGTGATCTTCTCACAGGATCTAACACACTAGGGATGGGTCCTCATCCTTCTCAAACTTATCCTATGCAAGGGCTGGTCGGAAGTGCGTTCTCGAATGCCACTCCTTCAGGAAATGTGAAGTTCCCTAGTTTTACGCCTGCTAGTCCATAACCTAGTATCACCCCACCTTACTTTCATATGTGTTTGAATTCCCCCTAGATGGACCCATATTCCATCCCTACTCCCAATTCACCATATCAAGGGGCTTCATACATTCCCATTAATGATTATAATGTAACTTATCCAGATCCTCCTCTTCCACCTCCTCATCAAGGATCTTCAATGGTGGAATCCTATGCAATGGGTACTTATGCTGAGTACTTAAAAGAACCCCTTGAATTCACTATATGTGGTGTCATGCTTCCACACCCATTTCCTGATCTTCCCAAATTTAAGGGAGAATGATACACGAATGCTCATATCAAGGCTTATGTTATCGCTATCAGGGAATTGATTCCTTACGACATTGTACTAGCTAAAATATTTATGAAGACTCTCAAGGGAATCGCATTAGATTGTTATTATCATATTCTAAAAGCCTCCATACATTCCTTTAAACAACTTATTTCCAAACTTATCAGAGAATTTGACATGAACAAGTTGTTACGTACAAGGATTAGGGAATTTTTGCATATTATGCAGGAGAAAAATTAATTTGCCACCCATTTCATCCAGAGATGGCGTCAAGTTCTTTACTCCTCTACAAGTGCACCCAACATGGACCAAATGGAACTTTCTGATCTATTTCTTTACTCACTCAATTGAGAGACTAAAGAAGAAGTCCAGAAGTTTCCTTTCCGTAGTTATGAGGAAGTATTGGAAGGTGTGCTTTGAATCGACCAAACCACTATCGATAGTGGGCGTAAGACCTACGGTCTCAATGGGAAATTGGTATCCGTTAATCAAAAAAATTATCAAAATAATGGGGCCAACAACCAAGGACCTAAGGGTGTGAATTGTAATCGTGGTGCTACCATGAATGGTGTTACTGATCAAGCCAAGAATGTTAGTATTACAAAAAAGAATAATACCAACAACAACAACACGGGAAATCAAAGAGGCCCTAACACTATCTCCTCTATCAACACGAGTTGATGTGAAATTTTCCCCCTCAAAATAAAATTCAAACCCAAGGCCTGAACCAGTACCAAAACTCTGGCCAAGGGGCAATGAATCATGGTTATAACAATCAATTTCAAAACTACAATCGAGGTTATAATCAACAACAACAAGACGCTTATCAAAGGCCAAGAAATTATGATCCTAACCTATATTGTAGTTTCCATAAGGTTTGAGGTCATGATGATAGAACTTGACATGATTGCAAAAAATTTCTACAAAGACTTCCTAAAAACAAAGGCAACTCTTTATAGACATGTTCTTAGCGAACCCTGAAACAAGTTCCGTAGTCAAACTATACAGGACCCATAGCTCCTCATAAATGCTAATGTGAGCATATTTTGGGATCCACTCCCTACACATCCTAAAAATGTCAAGGTGAATCCTCAGAACATAAACAAGGGCATTCCTATTATGAACAATGAAGCTTCAACTTCTGACAACTCTCGAGTTTCCCTAAACCTCGGTTTGAATGACAATACAAAGATCATGGGATTAGTTGAGCTATAAGTTGAACTAGAAATTAATTCAACAACTCAGGAAAAGGAATACCTTACACAACCCCTACCCACTCATTCATTCTTGTAAGATGATTTTCCTACAATCTCAAAACCCATAGGAGCCTATGATTTAATATTGGACTTAAACAAGACCTTCTCTCACATCTCGTTCCTAAATTTGCTGAAGAATTACCCTACGCATCATTCTAAATTTCTCAATGCATTAGGTCTTGTCATCTAATCCATGTTACACCCCCTCCTAGTGCTTAAATAAATCATATTGACTTTGACATACATCCTTCAGGATAAAGTGATAGAGATACTAGGTTTTTTTTCGATATAAACAAGGTGTTATCTTACGCTAAAATAGCCTGAAGAGGTGATCCTGCCTTATATTTATAGGTCTGGATTTACAAAAATTACATTAATAGAACCATGATTGATGTTGGGGCTGATGTAAATGTGGTTCCCTTATCTTTCTTACAGAAGTTATGATATGGAGAGACGAATTTCTCCTCTACAAGAAACATGTTGCAAGGGTATGAAATTCTTAAGGCTACTTCAATTAGAACAATAGTTCTTCATTTCACCCTTCGGATCCAAAAACCATCTTGACGAGTTTTACATTATCAACTGGGAAATAAATTATAACATGATCCTTAGGAGACCATGGATTCATTGAATGAAGGCTATTCCTTATACTTTGTTCCAGGAAGTTAGATTCCTCCATTTGGGAAAAGTCTTCATCACCCAAGGGGATCCTAAGCCCTTCGATATACACTTAGAAAACCTCAAGAAGAAAAGAGGAGTCCATTCGTAATATGAACTCCCTACAAACCAGTTAAACAAGCCACCTCCATTAAACCAATTGGTCACGAGCACCCCAGCGTGATCTCAAAAATCGAATTTGTTGATCCAAATACATTTGAGGTGGCCAAAACCAATAAAGGAAAATCAATGATATGTGGAAAATGTGTCCACAAAAAACAATGGTAGGGATCATGAAACTCTTAGAGAGTGATGAGCTGATCTTCCTCCCATTTGAACAGTAAGGAATGGGTAGCCTTCTTGGTATGGCCTCTCTTCACACCGATGGTCTTGGCCTAGGCATAAACATGATATAATTAACAAAGGAGGTAGAGATGGATGAAATCAAGATGGTACGCATCAAACCCATCCTTAGGTATTTTTCTATGCCTAACCTTGGTTTAGATATAAACATGTCAGAAGTAAAATATGTCATCTCCATGGGATGTGATCCCATAGCACAACAAAAGTCACATGAAGTCATTATAATTCACCAAGCTGAGCAGCATAGTCATTCTCACCTACACACAATATATCAAGGATATGACATAGAGGTTCTTAAATACCTCCTTCAAACAATGCAAATGATTGGATAAACATACATACACAATCATGGGTAGGGGTTGTAAGTTTAAACCCCATGGATAGTAAGTCCTTGTCAAAAGACCCAAAATTTCAAAGATCGTGTTTCTTCACTATGTGCTCTTAGGGGTGAGGAGTTTGACATCCTTCAATATCTCTTCACCTTAGACATTCCATCATGTATTCCACCTGCATATCTGCATGTATACTATTTCACCTTCGCATTGCATTCTCATCTGCTAGTTCATTCTGTAAAATTTGTAATCAAAGAACTTATTTTCAAGAAACTTTTAAATACTTCTGAAAACATTGACAATCATTCAAATCATATCTCTTCAACTATCTACAATATTATCATCAAATATTTCTGAATCATGTCATCAACTCAAACAAGTTAAGACGGATTTTGACACCTTAATCCTACCAAGGCTTGACATACTTGGTTTACTCTTTGTTTTCTTCTAGCTTAGGTGTTTTTGCCTATAGTCTCTTTTATAAGCTTCTTTGTGTCACATTTATCCCATACATACCTCTTTGGAGACAAAACACTCTAAACATTTTACATTCTAAAAATTTTACATGGATCATTTTTTCACCTATCTCAACCTTCAGTGTTGATCCCTTGCATTATATTGGTCTTGTGGGGTTGAGGCTAGGGGAAAACTCTCCCTCCTAAAACCACAACTTAAAGTTAAAACAAAAACACAAACAACACATTATATACGTCAAGTCAAAATCAAATACAAAATTTTCATTTACACACTTCCTTGCCCTACCAATATTCGGTGTTGAGCCCACACTTCTTACTAGTGGCATGAGGTTGGGAAATGAAGGAAGTGCCCTTACTCGCCTATGCCTTGTCCTTGGTGATGAGCCCATACTTCCTATTGGTAGCATGGGGCAAGGTGTAGGGGGTCTCTACAAATAAATTAATAAGTTAAAAGTAATTCATTTAATAAAAAGTTCTTTGAAATCATAAATCCCAAAAAAGCGAATTAGATGTCTAAGTTCCAAGAGAGTTTTTAAGCCTTAAACAAGATTTTGTCAATCGAGTGGCCATCTATGGATCTAAGTCTAGATAAACTTGTAAGTAATTACACTTTGAACTACATAGAAAACTTGTGTAGAACTCGCTTGTAGGTTCTTTATTGGGTTTCTGTCAAAACCTTGTATTTCTCTCATCATGTGCATTCAAAAACTTCAAACAACTTGCATCCCTTCTGACTCTTGGTGTTGAGCCCTCACATCTCACTAGTTTTGTGGGGTTAGGAGGTGGAGTGAGTTCATCTTATTATCATATCATATTCATCACATATTTCCAAAACAAAAGGAGGTATCAAATATTTCTTGAAAAACCAAAGTTCTAAATTACATTGTAATTGCATAATCATCACATATCAGCATAAAAACAACAAAAAGAAAATCATTTTGTTAGCATTTATCATCCGCTGCATACATTCTAAAAATCATGCAAAATCATAAATTCTAAACATCTAGAGTACACATGCGAAGTAAACCACAAATGAAGTCAACTAAAATGCAAAGGATGACCGAACCAAAAAGAGGTATCTGTATATATATCATAATAATGTCAATTTTTTGTACAATGCAATCACACACTAGGTGTGGTCTAAAATGCTCTCAATGAGCACAAAAATACAAAAAAAATCATATATATGCCTCACAAAATGGCAATGAATCAATAAAGGCTCAATAGCCTATCAATCTTTGTGCAATCCCTGAGATGGTGCACGGATGTGGCCAGGACTCGTGTTGCGGCTCTGACAACATGAATGCACTGAATGGTGAGAGTGGTCATGGGAATGACCACTAGTCATAGCCTCACTGTATGAATGGATCCACCTCACCAATCTCTCAGCCATCTCATATGCGGCGATCCATGTGTTCTGAGCAACCATGATCTCTATTGCTCTCCAAATGGGCACGAACATGTCAGTATGTCAGTCGTCCCATAGTGGCTACTCTGATTCCTTAGTCAGCTTTGCTCAGGTCTTCCCTGAAGGTATAAACAAAGTATCCACACATACCTGATGAATAAGATCTCACCAGCCCTACGTAGTGGCTGCAAAACAAAGAAAATAACGGCAAGTTGGAAAACCATAAAAAACCAAAAATAGAAGTATAATCCGTAGTGACTAACATTTCTAGAAAACAAAGTCAAGAAAAGAGTCTCCACATACTCATATCTCTAAGCATCTGCGTAGGGTCAACTTGTGTAGCTAGTGTTGTTGCTGCAGGTACCTGTTGTGCCTCCCCCTCTCCTGAGGCAACATGTTTCCCCATGATAGACTCATCGTCTCCACCTCCCTCATCAGGAAGTGACTCCTCATAAACTAATGTCTCCATCTTTTCATATGTCTCCATCCCTCTCATCCATGGATCTCTCATGGGTATCATGTCACTCTATATTGTTATCCTCCTCATCATCATAACCTCCCTCAGCATGAGTCTCCTCTCCAGTATCCTCCCCCATCTCTGCCTCGGTCTTCATATCTATGTCAATAGGTATCTCTTGCTCCTCCTCCCCGCTATGAGTGGGTGTGACCTCTATCAAAAGGAGAGGTGCAAGCCTAGGTTCTCATCGAGCATGAACAACCCATCTCAATACAAAAAGAGCCCCTGGAGTCACAATTTTCTAACCATGGTCACCAATATGTCCACCTTGAGACTCCCTAATATTCTTGTAAATAACTGGCATGGGAGGAATAATATTAATGTATGGTAATCTAAATTGCTAGGTAAATCTATCAAATGGAAAATTATCCACCTTATCTAATATGTCTACTAACTGACTGGTAGTGGTACAATTAACCACTGTGGTCCCATCCTATCCCCGTAATCCTGTCATATTCTAATAGGGTGTAGCAATAAAATTAGTTGTAGTCAAGGTAGCCACTGGCTGATGTGGTACCCTAAGTACTGGCATGTTGGTCTATCTCGCAACCCTGACGGCCTCTAGGTCTTGTACCCCTACTCCACTCTAATATGGGATGATCCTCTAGTATACCCAACTCATCACAAGTGTAGGGTGACTCAGTTATTTTCCTTGTAACCTCACCACCCAGTATAGATCATGGTATGTGGTGCCCAAGATGTATGCGCCCCAGGTGTGAGTCTTCCCATACTGTTTAATCTACATCACAATTGGGGCCCAAAATCAAAACGACTTATCCCCGCCATTATCCTCTATCAACCACAAATCCAAAATACCTATGATGGCCTTGCGAAGTGCAGGGATAGGATTGGTGGATATAGAAAGAAGCTGCATACCATGTTTGGTGCCTGGTGACACCCCATCATCCCCCATGTAAGTGGCTCAATGCCTAGCTCTATGTGTAGACCCTACAGTCTCAAGAGTCAAATGTCTCCCAAGTATAGGAATGTTGAGTATCCTATACGCATCCTTGAGAGTGATGTTCCACTCTCTTGTAACACCTAGGAACTGGAAATTGTTTTGGTCTGTGTCCCAATAAGAAAAAAGGTCACACAAAATCTGAATTTTAGGTGTAATATGTGGCACCTGTGTAATCCTCCATATCCCTATTCATTGTAATAAGACTGTCTCAGCCTAAGTTAGCTGATCAAGTATAGCTAGTAGCTAGTCACACACTCTCTCTCTACTATAGTGAATATACTCCTGCATTCATAACACAATAAAAGAGTGATTCGATAATGTAGGAAAACTCATCAAAAACATTACAAAACAAAATAAAATCAAAAAAAATTAGGCTAAATGGGTAAATTTTCTCTCTACCCTAAAAATGACAAAACCATCGCCCTATGCAGAGTGGTGATTTTGTAACCAATGGCCTGTGTAGGGTGGCGGTCCTGTCCAAAATCGACGGGCTATCTTTTTAGCCCTAAAATCTTGAAAAAAGGACAAAGATATCTCATTTTTTAATGAAATAAAAAGCTATCCCATACACCCCCCTAGGTGCCATTTTAAAACAAGAAATTTTTAAAATCTCCCCCCTAGGCTTAGATTTTCAACATTTTTCATTTTAGGTTTCAAAACAAATAACTGAGAAAAACTAACCTTTTTCTGTGTTGTTGGGTTTCTTAGTCTCAGGGCCATGATCACCTCATTGTACCGACCGTTTTGACTACGCTCTCATTTAAAATGGTCACCATGGGCCCAGACCTCAAAAACCACCAATAGGATATGTGCAAATTAATTAGAAAATGAGTTGTTTTGATATATATGTATGTTGTTTTTTAACTTCGTTTTGATTGTATGTGACCACAGGGATGGAGCGTTGGTGCAAGTATATTCTTACCCTCACGTAAATGGTAAGTCCTCTTTTTGTTTTGATTTAGTTTTTATTTTTTGATATTTTTATCTATCTACACTTGAATTTTTTTTTCTTACAGGTAGCAGAAGCTTGGATGATGACATTTCAACACACCAGCATGTCAGGTATAGTATCTAACTCCAAATTTTTAGAACATCGTACTCAGACTCTACGTTTTACGCCTCTTCATGTCTAAAACACGTCGAGGGGTAAATATGTACGCACCAAAATTTTCATGTACTACATTGTCGGAAAATAGTTACAAAAGGTCCTCAATGATGATTCATGTCTTTTCCAAGGTGTTCGAGCTCCTAAACCTACTAGCAGTTTTTATTTGTGGTCTAGATTGCCTCACTTAACCTTTGCATGCTTTTTCTTATCTTCATGCTTCTTTTTAGCCCTGTTTTGACCTTTAGTGTCAAAACCATCGCCCTGCCTGGGTGACTGTCTTGTAACCTCCGCCCTGAGCAAGTTGGAGGTCCTATAATCACCGCTCTACACAGGGTGGCGGTCCTGTGCAAAATTTCCAGAATGTTCCAACATGATTTGAGATGTGTGTTGTTTCACTTAACTTCACTTTGAACACACGTTTCTTACCCATTTTGGCTAATTTCAATCCTGACTGCCTTGTGGAATTCTCTTCTTCACTTTTAATTTGTAATTGATTGTGATTGATAGTTCAAAATCCCTCTTCATTGTTGATGTGGCACCCCATGGCTATCAAATAGATTGAACCATTGCCTAACCAACCTTCTATAAATTGATTTATTGTTTTCAAGAAAATGGTCTGAGATCATTTTTTGCGTATTCTTGCATTGTTGAGTTGTCACTTTCTTGTTGGAAATTACATATCCAAGCTCTATTCACTTGTGTTATCTCTCTTCCACCTACATTTTTGCCACACTATCATCAATCTACCACTGCTCCAGCACCTTCTCTCTACTACTTTTTTTCATTCCCAATCCCTTGGACTCATGTGAACACAAGAGAAAAAAAATACAAGCTAAGGAGATAAAGAACAAAATAACTAGATTTTCCATCACTTTATGCCTCCAGGTTGGATTTGATATTGGTTTTCTCATTACTTCAAATTTTTATTTCTGAATCATACGCATACATTTTCATATAAATATATTATAAAATAAGCATTTCCATTGTTTTAATCATTCAATAGTTACAGTAGATCAATTTATATAGGAAATCCTCTATAGAAGTTTTCTTTACTCCTATTAGGGAAGTTACATGGAAGAAAAGCTTCTTAGAAGCTCATATTTCTTCCTGTGCTTTTGAGGCAAAGTAGAGGGTTAGATTTGCATCCATATTTTAAAGAGAATCTTTCATTTAATTAAAATAGACTAGATACACTCATCACAGGTGAATAACTACACCAAGGTATTTACTTGTTTAGTTTTAGTATAGAAGTAGCTTTAATTATTTAGAATAGAAGCAAATTGTTGTCTTTGTTTGTAATAGTTTAGTTTAATTGATTTATTTAATTAGTTTCCCTTCAATCAAGTAGATTATATTTTCAAAATTCATCTTGGTTAAAATGGACACTTCAACGTAGTTTAACACTTATATTCAATCAAGTAAACAAGCCATAGGGGATTTACGCTACCCGTACTTAGCCTCTAATTTCCCCTTTACTGATTCAGTTACTAGGAATTAACACTACCAGATATTAGTCACTTATTCTCCTATAGCCATCCATCCACATTTCCACATCAGCTTCCTCAGCACAACCTTGGGGAGTCAAGTGCGGTTGAAGGTCGCGTGTCGATTTTCATCCATACAGTTCCCTAGCACCAATGACACATAGATAGGGGGAAATAGCTATATGTAAAAAGTAAATAGTGAATACAAAAAATGAATACAACCCTTCCTATATAGTGTGTGTGATGCAATGATGCCCAAATGTAGTCCCTTGCCTTAGTAGATAGCTAGCCCTTGATGGTATATAGCCCCTAATGGGAGGACCGGAACCCAACCTGGAAAAGAGGAAAACAACTGCACACGTGTCTTCCCATAAGATAATAGGTATGATATATTTATATAGGGATCTCTTGCTCAAAGTTTGACACTAATGACCCTACATGCTGACTCATACCTAGGGGAAAGAGACAGAAAATAACAAAGACCGACCTTGAACAATTAAGTTAGATCTAAGTGTTGCATGGAAAAAGGAACCTAAAATAAGTACCGGGGCACCCATGGGAGCCCCAGTACTACCCTAGGCTCCCTAGTCAAAGAATAAATATGAAAAATGACCAAATAACGACACCTGAGACTTACTAAGAGACAACCAAAACTGTGTTTACAACTGATGACAGTGCAAGACAAATGACAATGAAGACTAACTAACTGACGATAGGACTAGGGGATGGGTCATTAGTGAATACTTTATTTACACGAGATCCATATATAAAATAACATACTTGGTGGTATAAATGTAATAGCAAGTGCATGATTTTGTGACTACATTTTTCCTCACTATATGTTGGTGACAAGAATGCTCAGTAACATAAAGTAGATAGAGATGCGTACTTGAGAAAAAGCTAGAGAATCCCATGTTGTAGTAGAATGTGTAGATGTGGTAGAAAAAGTGTGCCAAAAGAACTATAAAATCATGTCGAACCATGGATCAGAGGGGTTATCCATGCAATGTAACAAAAAGCATACTAGTATGATGAAGTGCACTAAATAAGAGTAATTATTGATATGTATGATGATTTTGAATGCCTATAATGGTGATAAGATGGGGAAGAGAGTGATCAGTTCCCAAACTAAATGCGTGTATACGTATAAATAGATAGAAAATTTGGGTATCCTGCCACCAGAGGAATAGTGTAGGGAGAAAAGTATGTTATTCTCTAATATCTAACTACATCCTCAAGATATAGCCTCTGCAGACAGACTCAGATCAAATATTTGTGGTTTTTAGATCCAAATAATTCCGATCTAATATTTGACTCAAATAGGAGTGGTATACGAAAGGCACTCTTTCCCCCACTCCACAGGTGTCACCACAATGTGTTGGCTTCCAAGTTAGTTCATCTAGAAGAAAACATGAAATGGGTGATGGATTCCAAGTTTGGTCATATGGAAGCAAGTACAAAAATGTATGATAGCTTCCAAGTTAGGGCATCTAAAAGCCAACACAAAATGTAGAATAACTTCCCAAGTTAGGTCATCTGGAAAAGTAACGAATGTAATCTCCCAAGTTAGGTCATCTGGGAGGTTGATTATATTGAATTTTTATTGATGATATGATTTCGATTGTTAGAAATTTAAACACGTTGATTGATTAATTGATTCAATTCAATTTGATTTGATTTATTACTCATAGAGAGAATTTACACTGGTTTCCCCCAGGTTAGGTCATTAGGGGGAATCGATAGAATTTAGTGAATGATGGCATGAAAATATTTTTAATTCTTGTTTCCCCCAATTTATGTCATTAGTGGGGAGTGATGAAATGTCACATAGAAGAATTGTATGTTTGTTTCCCCCAGATTAGGTCATTAGGGGGAGTTAATGGTGAAATGTCACACAGTGAATTAGTAAATGTTTGAAATTGTTGAATCGTGTAGAAATGTAAGGGGGATTATAGGATGACCTCAACAATATACCCCCATTTCAGAGAAATGGGGAGTGATTAGAAGAACGAATGCTAAGCCGAAAGTAAGCACGATATATGTAGAAAGTGGTAAAAAATCACAAAAAAGTGGGTAAGTCAAATGGAAAACAATGTCAAAGAGAGATAACGCACACGAAATGTGTCCAATATGGTAGTAGGAGGAATTCTAAAAATAATTCCACAAATGGGATGTAAATTGGAGTAGAAATGCTCAAGATATGACAAAAATGGTGTGGTGTGTGTTAGTTGTGTTAATAAGCATGAAATAATGACTATAGTAAAGTAGGTGATGAAAAAGTAACTATAAGTAGTGAAGTGAAAGAGTGCTTAATCACTTCATTTGTATTTAGTGTGATTGTGAGATTGAGTGCTAAGTGAGTAAAATCACAAGTGAGAGCAGCATGTCCTAGTCGGTTTGAGATGGTGGTAACCATCGTAGCATAATGTACGACCACGGAGTTAGTATGTGTGTTGTTTTTCAAAAAATGTACAGTGTAGTAGTCATTGTATTTGTTTAATTTTTGAAATTTTGACATTTTAGAGTTTCTCGGCATTTTAGACCTGGACAAGAGGATGAGGGCACTAGTGAGCTTTCGGACAAAAGTACCCAAATCCATGCACTAGTTTCCTGCTCCTTGGTGCCCCAGTCTTGCATCTAGGTGCCCTGGTCTAGAATGTGTGCGTTTATTCTGGAATGGTATAAGTTTGATTTCTGAATTATAATTAACATGGTGAGTGAGTTTTTTTGTACTTATAAGGCATTCTAATGTTGGGTTTGTTGTATGTTTGTGTTGTGTAGAGAGATATTCACTCGAGGAAGCTCCGTGGTGGGTGTCACATGATTACTTTGTTGGGTTATGGCTATCAGATGATGATTGGGATGTCATGGACCATGTCAGCATGTGGAATATATCATGGATGGCTTGTTTTCCCCATAATATTCACATGTTGATTGCACTATACGAGAAGTGGTGCATAGACACATGCACATTTTGGATACTTATGGGGGAGATGATTGTCACCTTGGAGGATGTGTATTGTATATTACAGTTTCTGGTTATTGGATAAAGAGTACAGGTGATGCCATTGGAGGATATGGAAAGATAGATACTTGTGAGATGGTATATTATGAGGATTCGAGTACCTTCCAAGGCCCATACAGTCTGGATATTAACTTGCATTCTGGGGTTCTGCGCTTACGGAATTTCATAGCAGTTATGATTGCTTCATCTATAGTAGAAGAGGGAGGAGTTATAGGCATCTTGTATAAGATGCATGATATATTCCAGTGGATAGAGGAGGAGGGTACTAGATACGCATGGGCATGGTGTGTGTTGGCCCACCTATACAGAGATCTATACCAATTAACTCATGATAAGCATGGTGGTGGGATATGATCCACTACACTATTACACGTATGGGCTTATTATCATATAGCCATGTTGAGACCAGGTGGAGGTC